>BGPR01001477.1:201974-251555 GCA_013235015.1 Araneus ventricosus | reverse complement strand
GTTTCATTCTTTCATGTGACAGTAACGGAGACCTCCTAGCGGTTCACTGCTTGCTCTCCGCCCATGTATTGTATGGTGAAAATTGTTTGTTTAGATGTTTTCTATCACCCCTTAAATTTTTGCCCATGAGTTTCGAAACACCCTGTATAGTTCCCTTGCAAATTTAAATCTTGTGATGATCTTTCGAATACCAGTGTCATACTCCTCTGCCGCTCGTCCGTTGAGATAAGCAGTAACAGCTTCTTTTAAATTCCTCATTGTTGGCAAAATGCTTCCCCTAGAAACTTTTTTTTTATTTCCCATGCCGGCCTAACTAAAAGGGTATAAAACTGTCACAAGTCGTCGGGAAGAAAATTTTAGATACAAATAATTATACAGTAATAATGATACAATATAATATAAAAATATTATATTTATATTTAAATTATTTGTTTAATAAATCGCCGTCGTTCAGGCAGAAGTCACTAAGTCCACAAAAACCTTTAGACGGACTACTGCAGTAAATTAGAAATTACAATTAATTATTTTGTGATAGAAACCTACTATCTAAACCGTTGGAGCTAGAAACTTGTAAAATAATTTTCACTATTTATCATAACGACTCAGAAATAATTAGTCTTAAAATGGACACATCTCAGAAAAACAGTTTTGGACAGAGGCGGCCCGAGGTAATTTCACCAACCGGGCAAAGCACCAATATGGCCCTCCCCACACACACACATAACCGACGTATTTTTAAAAAAAATTCTATTATGTCTGCATTCTAAATGCCAAATAAATTTTTATATAAAAATGTGAATGTTTTACCTGCAAATATGACTGGATAAATCTAAAGTGAGAATTTTTTAACTTCAAATATATTTGATTTTATATAAGTCTTATTGAAACTAAAATAATATATTTAACAAATTAATTTTTAAAATAGTTGGCTTTATTTTAAAACAGTATTATAAGTTCTGTTCAAAAATTAACTTTTCTTGTTTTTTATCCGTAAAATTTCTTCTCAATTTCAATGTTCTGCAAAAGGTCCCGTTCAATTGTCATGGTTGCTAAGCCAACTGGTCGTCCTTGGGACATAGTGGATTGCAGATACGTTTTGACAAGTTTCAGTTTAAAAAAACGTCTCTCACCAGCAGCTACAGTTGCTAGGAAAGTAGGAAAAATACTCAAAGCCACTAAAAGATTTCGAAAATTTGCAACAACCCTGTTCATATTGAAGTAAGTTAGAATCTCCAACAGCTGGTCACTTCGTCTGGTATTAGAATTAACATAACTAATATTTCTTGGTGAAGTTGGAAACCTTCTGCATCATTATGATTACCGTCACTCAAAACCAAATGAAGATTGTAGTATCTGGCAACGTTAAGACACGCTCAAAACTCTACAAGATCTTTGAACATGCCTAAAATTGTATCGTGTTTCGCTTTTTAGTTATAGCGTTTAGTTCTTCTAAGCGTTCCTGCAAAAAGTTGATTGTGACTTTCAGAATAAAAAATAGAAGCTTTTGCTTGATCTCCTTTGGCAGAGTTTCGTCTAGATATTCATAATCATATTGCTCGGTTTTTTTAAATCAATGATCGAGCTTCTAGTTCTTGAAATTCTGCTTCAGTCTCAATACTGTTATAGAGGTCACGTGCATCAACCAGAGCCTGTTGAAACGCCTTCTCTGATCTCATTTATACCATAGCTTGTCTTGTTTTGTCAATCATTTCTACAGCATGCTTAGATCTTGAAGAGAACCGAGTGCCAAATGACAAAACTAGCAATAAACTTAAAACTTTTTACCTTCTTTGCCAAACTCAAGACAGGGTTTTTGGCTAATGCGTCAGTTCTTTTATCTAGCGATAATTCCAGCAGTGACCGCGTTTGACTTAAGGGTTTGCCCGTTAATAGATATATATTTCTTCAAGATTGTCCAGTGATGAGTTTAGGATGCAAAGAAGTTGTAAATTTGCTATTAAATACTAAGGAATTCCACAAAGTCCAGACAGGGTTGTGAAGCTTCAATAAGAACAAGTTTACGGAATTGGTAATACATAAAATGCCCGAGGGTTGATGTTCAGGATTCTCTTTCGACACCTGGATTTTTTCCTTTCACATTGGCTCGATTATCATAGCTTTGGCCAAGCATATTATTTTTTAGTGGATTTTTACTCTCTTCCAGCTGTACTAAAAGTTTCTCTATTAAAGCATCACCGATTGAATGTTCAATTGGAATGTATCCCAAAAGGTGCTTTTTCATGCAAGGCTTTGCATCTGTAATGCACGATACAGATCTTATAACAAATAAAAAAATTATGGAGTTATAAACCAACTTTGATATTTCCTTCAAAATTTGTTCCTCTATCTTGGATCCAAGTATCCAACGATTTTAATTTTGATAGTTTTTCTTGGTAATGAATATATGATTCATTAGACGTTGCTCTTCTCAAATGGTCAGCACTAACAACGCAAAATTTTCCAATGAATGCAGGCACATTTAAAAACTTTCCACAGTTTTTGCCATATAGTACATCTTTCTTTCTTCTTTTGGAAACACAACCATGTATACTAATCGTTTGAACACTTCTCTCCAATGTCCAACCTTCATTTTAGTTTTTTTTCTTTCTGATTTTCAGAATTTACAGTCCTTCCTAATCTTATTCTTTTACTGAACTCCTTCCACGCAAAGCTGGTAAGCTTCCGTATGATTTGGAGATTTCTCATGTGCTGATAATTGTTCGTGTATGTGTTTCCAATCATAAAATTCCGATTCTGATGATAAGGACATTAGTACAAAATCAAAAAGGCGGCAGCAGAAACCAAAAATTGCATTCACAGGAACTTCTTGATTCGAACAATAACTTACTATGTTGCCGTTCTAAAAATTTTCTAAAGTTCAAAATATGCCTTCAGCTTATGTTGACAGGCCTTTTATAGGTTTAATATTTTATATTTTGATGAATTTCTTCATCCTGTTTTTTTCTGATATCCATGCCTTTCTCTTCCTAAACAACGAACCTAATATTCTTTTTTCTCAGTTATTTTAGCGAAATAAAACAATACTTATTCTTTTATGGGTTATAACGGTATCACAATTTAAATGTGATGTTTATAACACAAATAACTATGAAAAGGAGTAGAATAATTTAAATTGGATTTGCGATTATGGGAGTAAACGACTCTAAAGAATGGCGGGCGGGAAAAATTAAAAGATACTAGTTCTATTTTGGAGGTTGAAAGTTTTCGAACAATTTTGAGAGCTAAAAATCATAGCCATTCTCAGCGCAACAGTTATCAGCAAGGCGCCAAGAAGCTTCAGGGAAAATAATTAACATCCCGATAAAATGCTCCAGAATACTATACGATATTGTGCGGCATTCAAAATATCAAACATCGTGGAGATAGCGTACAATATCTTGTGATAATAAGGATACATTCCCACGAGACCATGTTTGGCGAGTGCTGTCTGCATAGGGAAGGACCCAGATAGCAATTTTAGTTTGTAGCAAGCTTGCAACAAATTTGTCATGACAAGAGTGCAAGTTCACCACAAATTTGTCATGACAAGAGTGCAAGCTTGCAGCAAGTTAACGAAAGCTTCGAAGTCACCATGAAACGAACTTGCAGCAAGTTTGCCACAAGCTTGTCGTGCAAACTCATTGCAAATAATAGC
This sequence comes from Araneus ventricosus, assembly GCA_013235015.1. Lineage (NCBI taxonomy): Eukaryota > Metazoa > Arthropoda > Arachnida > Araneae > Araneidae > Araneus > Araneus ventricosus. The sequence goes on along the minus strand of BGPR01001477.1, from coordinate 247,900 downwards.
AAAAACAGATTACGAACACAACCCGGGATAGAACTCGCGACCTACCGATTAGTAAACAGAGGTCGATACCACTAGACCAGTTCGGCTACGACAGGAGAAGATAGATTTCGCTAATACATCGGTCGCTTCGATTCGTATACGATTTATTTTAAACTTTTTTCTCGATTTCATTAAATTTTGAGTTGAGAATATAATTTGAAGTCAAAGAGAGAACGATTTTCACTAATAACAACGTTTTGCTAGTAGAATAAATTATGAAATTAGAGTTCAAAAGTAATTACGTTAAAATGGGACAAAATGTATAAGTTTATTTTTCAACAAACATTGACTGTTTTTTCAGTTTAATTTTGTTTATAAACGCTAAAATTTCAAGATTAAGAAAAAGGCGATAGAGTTTTCTTTAAAGTGCGAGTGATATATTTAGTAAAAAGATGGAAAATATTTCAAAAATTTTTTTATAAAAAAGTTAGGTTTTTCTACAAATTATCATTGATTTATTGAATTAATAAAAAGAAGGACGGTCTAGGAGATTCTATTAAAAATCGGATGTTTTTTTTTAAACGGAGACAAAGATAATTATCTCTTTGTGCTGTCTTTGCAGGAAGCTTGTTTTGCATACTTGCTGCAAGTTTGATTTGCAAAGAGGTGGCGCTACTTGTCACATCGAACTTGCTACAAGTTCGATTCAAGTTTGACGCGTCAAATTTTGCCATGACAAGTCAAAATCAAACTTGCTGCAAACTTACGTGCTATCTGGGGAAAGTAGCGAATTTTGACAATATGAAATCATGTGTGCAATGCTGTTTTTAGAAACTTTTCCCTACCCAATGTCGTAAATTAACTGCCGGTTTAGCACTGCGATGTACAGCGACTAGATTTTGAGGTGCCCCCTAGAGTCTTGAGGCACGAAGCGAGAGCTTCTAGCGCCTGTGCGAAAAACCGCCAGTGGTAGCGTGGCGTTTAATACATCTCACTTGTCTTGATATTATTCAGAATAAGAGAAGGGGCCGCCAATTCTATAGGGAAATTAATTGCCATTTTGTTGGAGCTCTTATGTCTATTAAACCATTTTTTTCCCTCCTTCACATTTCCGCTTTGGCGCCACCTTGGATTTTGGCGCCACGGGCAGTTGCCCGGCCCTCGGGTCGCCTCTGGTTTTGGATTTAGTGACTTCTGCTGAACGACGAAATATTGTATTTTTATAGTGTAAAAACAGTTCAGATTTTGCGAAAAGTCACTTGAAATAAGTCTATAGGCGCTATAGGAGAGCGCGTCAAGAATTTCAATAATCTTCGTAAGCTCATTCATAATGACAATGGGCGGTCACTTCGCTCCTGATCATGGACGTTCTCTCTTCCCAAATAAAAATTTTGGCACCATTGGCGCGCAGGTGTTCATCCATCACATCACTATACACTGCTTTAATTTCACGATAAATTTTGCGTCATCCATCACATCACCATACACTGCTTTAATTTCACGATAAATTTTACTTGACAGCGTAATTCTTTGTGTTAGAAATCAGGTCACTTATATCATTACACAATTGGAGGCACGCTCGATTTTCTTGGATATTTCGTTTGCTTACCAATGAAATTCAGCAGACGAGTCCTACAACTGGTTGACCTTAATGTACGTAATTTTTTCATTATTATACGTACGTATGTGCTTTTTTATTTGTACAAATTTTATATATATTTTTTCAAGTACGAGATGAATGGAATGTATTTTTTATTCATATATTTCTATTGTATCAAAAGTTTCACACAAACAACTGTTTGAATATCTTTTTTGAGCCCTATTTAAGTGATTCAAGTTAGAATGATTAAAATTTTCTGAGAAAGTTAAGAAAATTTTTTAAAAAAACTTCTGAACTTTTTAACCCTTTTTTTTCTTACGATACTCTTTAAATTAAAGAAATATTCGTATATAATGAATGCCATGAAGTTATTTAAGATGGATAAATCATATCAACTCAAAAATGCATATATATTATTTTTAGGTTTGTTTGCAACTTTAATATTTGCACTTCCAGGTACAAAGCTTCAAAAAAAAAAAAAAAAAAAAATTTCAAAAAAAAAAAAAAAAAGGACGAGGCCATTTTATGATGGTACGCCACAAAAAATACAATAAGAAGCAAAATTTTCCTAGACATGCATTATATAAATCTAAATTCAGTGGCGAATCCAGGGGGGGGGCTATCGGGCTACAGCCCCCCCAGAGCTAACTAAAATTCTTGATTTTATTTAAAATCACTACAACTGTCTGTTCTTAATTTTCATTTGTAAAAAAATAATGAAATCGTGACATTGCTTTCTGGCTTGACAGGCTCAAAAATTTTCCTACTTTTCTAGTCATGTCACTTGTACTTGTGGCGTTGACGCAGTCGAAAATATTTTTTGTCTAGTTATTTAATTGTATTTTTTTATTAAATTATAGCAAGTATTGTAGTTTTATTTATTATTCTTATTGTCAGGTGAGGAAAGTCTGTAAAGTTAAAGTGTTTTGGTTTACATAAGCCATGAGGTTTGACATTCGTCATGACGATACAAAATTTTTATAACCTCAGTCCCCCCTCCCCAGACACGAATCCTGGATTCGCCACTGTTTAAATTACAATATAAATGTGATTACAATTTACTTAGAACGTTTCCATTTGCGTCTCACACTTTAGCGATTTTTGTTTTGACCTCCAGATTTTTTACTAAAAAATATTTCTCCTTTTTAATGCACTTTTTAAAAAAGTTTTTTATATTTATTTTAATTCTTTTTTTCATTTTTTCTGCTCTCTTCATATATATATATAAACTTTCGAATCAGGTATGCTTTACGACTTCGAAAAATTTCTGTATAGTTTTTTTTCCGAAGTCATATCATGAGGTAGACTCCCTATAAGGAATCCACCTTACAACTAATGAAATTAAAAAAACAATCTTTTTCTAATAGGACATACCTTAATGTATAAAAAAAATACAAGCCGTGATTATTAATTGGAATATAATTCGACATATTAAAGATTCCTTGAAAGAAATTTCCTAAAAATATAAAAGAAACAAACGATTACGAAGACAAAAAAGAAACACCATTAAAAAGTTTTGTTTATTACAAAAAAGAAAGATTTATACAAAAATAACATCCATATTCACATATTCCGTGTATAAAGTAAAACGGATCTTTTCAGGTCCGTCCACGTTTTGCATAAAACAGAATATACAGAGTTTAAAAAATGAATACACTTTTATAACTTTCACATCAACAAGTAATAAAATACATTAAAGTTTCAAAATTCAAATTAATATATTTATTAATCCACACATGAATAAATGTAGTCATTATTTTGAACAAAGATTTCACCGATGGTCTAGTTTGTCGGAATTCTGATCGGCATTTGGTTACGGCAAAGAGGGAGCTATGAGTTCCCGCTACACTATTTCTTTTTGTGGCGACTTCGGAATAAAAATAGGGGAGAATCGCTGAATATGGAGTGCCGCCTAGACTGGATATGCATTATAACTTAATCTCTATTAAGTAATTGGGACGTAAAAAAAAGAGAGCTTACTGTTGTAACGATGTAAAAGTGGTGTAGGAAATCATTTTGAACCATTTGAGGACGACCGTCATACGGACATGCCAGCTGCTTGGTAGCGTTGAGCGTACGGCCGTCTTCAAAGGGTTAACAAAGTACTATGTGGTCACGGCATCATTCTGTGCATCTCTGCAAATGCGATTTTAAATGGTGCTTCTGGGGAAATGCTTTCTCGCAAAAGTCACAAACAAATGGTTTCTCTTTTGTATGCGTCCTCAAATGCGATTTTAAATGCTGCTTCTGAGAAAATGCTTTCTCGCAAAAGTCACATGCAAACGGTTTCTCTTTCATATGCATCCGTAAATGCGGTTTTAAATTTGACCGCTCAGAAAATGTTTTACTGCAAAAGTCACATGAAAAAGGTCGCTCTTTTGTATGTGTCCGTAAATGTTTTTTTAAATCCGACTTCTGAGAAAATGCTTTATTACAAAAGTCGCATGCAAATAGCTTCTCTTTCGTATGCGTGAGTAAATGTGTTTTTAAATTCCGTTTCTGAGAAACTACTTTATTACACATCTCACAGGCAAACGGTTTCTCTTTTGTATGCATAAGTAAATGTGCTTTTAAATTCTGCTTCCGAGAAAATGCTTTATTACACACATCACAAGAAAATGGTTTTTCATTCGTATGAGTCGGCAAATGTGTTTTTAAAGTCGACAGCTGAGAAAATGCTTTATTGCACACATCGCAAGAATACGGTTTCTCATTCGTATGCCTGCGTAAATGTGTCATTAAATGCTGCTTCTGAGAAAATGCTCTTTTACAAAAGTCACATACAAATGGTTTCTCTTTCGTATGTGTCAATAAATGTAATTTTAAATTGTACTGGGCAGAAAATGCTTTACTACAAAAACTACATGCAAACAGTTTCTTATTTGTATCCATCCTTAAAAGTATTTTGAAAGGTGACTGGTCAGAAAATGCTTTATTGCACACGTCACATACAAACGGTTTCTCTTTTATGTGCCTCAACAAATGTCTTAAAATTTTTCTCCTGAGAAAACAATGTGCGACACAGATTCTTCGTTATTTAAATAATAATAAATGAATTTATAAATAATTCGTTCTGAAAACACTCTAGTTCAGAAGTTCCAAACATGCAAATTCTTCTTAGTTTCAGTTTTTAAGTAAAATTTTAATTGTTAGTGCAAACTAAATTTCCTGCAGTATATATCCCACAAACGAGGTTTCTTCCTTGTATGAATCAAAAGATGCATCTTTAAATTTGTTTCCTGGGAATATGATTTACCATGTGAAAGATTAAGAATAAAATTTCTCTTTGTGCATGCATATAAAAATATTCATATAAATATATTAATAACAAAACAGAATATATTGAATCTCGATCATTTTCAACACATCTACCAAAGAAATTATTCTTTCTAGTTCATGATGCTTGATTTAATGCGTTTGATATCTTCGCAAGTTGCAGCCACCTAGATCTGTGGAGCTTCAAACAGTCTTACCTTCTTATTGTTGTCACTTTGCGTTGGGAAGACGTTACGTCACTGAAAATGACACCATTCACCAATGTTCCTCACTATGCTACTTCAAAATCTAAATAAAATAAAATAATTGATGGAATTTTACACACTGCTCAACTGAAAATCATGAAAAGTACCCAAAGTTTAAAAGAGATCCTACGGCTAAAGGTCTTAGAAGTAACGAGATTAACTCTCATATACTGGCCAATCGAAAAAAAATACTCTAAATTTTAAAAACTACATCTTCGCCACTAAACAACTTAGAACTTCTTTTTATAAATCACTTAGGGAGGGGCGGATTCTTAAGTTTTACTTGCTTTGCAAGACGTGTAGGGGTCTAGACGTCTCTAGGGAAGTCTACCTTCATACTATCGGAGTAGTCACATTGCGATATATACAAAATTGGTAGAAAAACTTCGGTGCTCTGAGAATCTTATTTAAGAAGACTGTTTTTCGTTTTATTACAAAAAACAAAAGTTCGTATTTTGAAAATCGTGACAATACAAAAGAAAAACTGAAATACAGGTAGATTTCAAAGACAGGAAATGCTTTAGGAATTAATGGCTTGCAAGCAAAACCAGAAAATTTACCATAATACTAGAATTTCTAAGCAGATTAAAATAAAATCTATACCACCAGACAGCGTTTCAAATGCAGAAATGATCCAATATATGGAATAAGAGGTTCCACCGAGAAACAACTTATAAATGTGCAATGCATCGCCATCCATTCTGGTCGCAAATATTACAGCCAATCTCATATTCTACAGTGTTAGGCAACACTTCTGCTGCTAGACAAACATTCGCAACAGGTATCTTTAAGAATTATCAATATTGAAAGATGTCAGTCAAGGATACTATAAGTCATTGGTACAGCACTTTTAGTATACTCACAACCAGAAGCCACAAATTGTCAGGTCATGCTATTTAGGTTGCCACGCATGTAAATGGGATCGACTGAGTACAAAGTCTTGCTCAAACTTTAAATGTCTCAATCGTTGCACAGGCACAGTAATGCGAGGTGGTACTCATCTTGTATAAGGGTGATGGTATATAATGCTTGTTATGCATGCAATTCTGGAGTAACCCTATCCCATTCTAGAATAATTCTGAATGATAGTGCATGAAGATCAACGCGAATTATGTTCAAGGGATATATTTACAAATTGCAACATATACAAAAATGAAATTTGAGAACTGCACATTTGCTTAGAATTTGTTTAGTGAGGGGGTAGCGACATGAAGCAAGCTTCGTACACACTTTATGAGAGAATCAATACAGAAAATGTCATGAGCGGAGTAAATAAAACCCACACATGACACTTTTGCATGAGTTTACAGTCTAGTGTGACTTCACTGTCTAACTTTATTTTTTGTTATCAGATTTCTTATTTGGTCGGTCTATCTTCAAGGAAGTTATGAAAATGGCTTCTTTCTCTGACAAGCATTATGCAGCACTGCTATGAAATACCCTTTCTTCTTGAATTTCATATATACAATTTAAAAAGTCTCAGTATGTATGAATTTCTGGAAAATACTTAATCGAAGTCCAATATGCAAAAGACCCAGCAAACTTTCTTGGGGCTTTTCAACAACTGAAACACTCAATGTTCATGAAGAACTATGTCCAAAGTCGATCCCTTCCTAAGATTGGTCATCTAGAGACCTGAAACTTGGTTTTCGCTTTAAATCATTAATTTTTCACTGTACAATGAACTAAAAATGTTCAAAACTGTTTGAACACCACCTTATCAAATATATTTAACACAAGCATTCACATCAGAGTTTTGCAGGCAACACACAAGAAGAATAAAAACCTTTTTAAAAAGTATATTTATAGATAGCAAAGCAGAAAAATATCATATAGAATGTAAGTAAAATAAAAGACCTCCTGTGAAACTACATTTGTAATGGCCAAACTGTCGGAGAAAGTGACTGTGGAACATGTAATATACTGATATACAAAGAAGCATTCCATCCAGCAAGCACTTTTAAATACTGTTTCTTAATTTTGTTTATTGTCACAGCAAATATTTATTGGATTGAAGTGGTGGTCTGATGGGATACGAGGGATTTTCCAGATGGAAAGAGTGTGTTCCATGCCAACATCAGCATTTCCCTTATTATAGATTTAAACGTGTAATCTAAGGATAATAATCTCTACCTAACACCTATATATTAAAAAATTGTTCCACTTGGCAAAATCTCTAAATGTATAAAGAAACTAGCCCCTAATTTCAAGGAGCTGTTCTGTAACACTAGAACTGTTAAAAACATGTTTAGAAAATCTATCCTATTACATAAAAAGATATGCTGCTATATTTTCTAAAATTCTGTTTAAGACTCGAGAAGTTTAATAATTTGTTTTGTTCATTTACCAAAAAAAAAAAGCATGATTTTGTGTTAAAGCGAACATTTGTGTAACATGTGATGGAATATCAAGGAATCATCAATCAAGGAATTAAAAATCAAAAAAGAAAATTTAATGGTACAGTAATTATGGAATGACTTATTATAAATATCACATTTGTTTATAATTCATAATTATATAAAAAATTGAATGGTGAACTGGATTTTTGGCCAGCGAAATTCACAAAATGATGCAATATGCATGTTACGAAACACTCCTCTATTGCTTTTCTAACCCGAGAAATTATGTAGTTCACCAGTGGCATCACAAGTTACAGCATGTCATTGCTGAGGGACAGGAATCAGAGGAAGAAGGTTATGGGTTCCAACCTTCTGATTGCACTTTTAAACTGTGTTACTCAAAAACTAGTAGAGAGATGGGAGCTTAAGGAATGAAACGCAACATGGCAGGAGATTGAAAGATTTCCATCAAATGAAACACAAATATGAACCAGTTTACCATGAAAGTCGAACAGGAATACAAGCTACCTGCATATATTAAAGGAACTAATACAGACTTCAGCCTTGGTGCTCGGTATCACTTTGGCCAACAAAAGATGCTACACTTCCTTGCTACCATGTCTGTTCAGAAAATGCATCATAAAAAATGTGAATGCATGACTTGACTTCACTTCACTTTTGAAAACCACACTTTTCACAGTGATATGGTTTCTCTTTTGAATGAATTAGTAAATGTGTCTTTAAATATATCTGCAGAGAAAATGCTTTAGTATGTATATCACATACTAATGGCATGAATCTCCGGATGATTCTTTTAAATCCTAAAATTACAGCATAAGGGGCATTTTCTTTTCTGAGATTAGCTGATGAGACTGCCAACTTTTTTGATAAGTAAAGCTTTTATTGCACATATTTTACTCATGGATTCCCATAGGTAAGAGTAAATATTTATCCAATGAATTTATAAATGATACTGAAAATCATCAAATGGTCATATCCGATGTCAGTCATTCTACAGCACAAAGAAAATAAATAAAATTTCCAATATGAAGCATTAAAACCCTGGTTGAATTTCCGCTTTGTAAAAATTTCTCTAAAACTGCGACAGCAATATTAATTTCTAAAAATCCATAACATACATAGAATATTTATCATATATTAAAGTTTCATATGATATTGTTACAAAGCTATAAAGTCGTTTCCCTGAGATGCTAGACTTGGCGACAAACTTGGCGATAAATTTGGCGACCTTGGCGACAAATTTGGCGACAAAGGGAATCTTCTAGAAGGACCTCAAACTTTCCACCTATTTCTACTGGTTTCATGAACTTTCTAGAGATTACGTCACTTCCTACATAATGAAGTCACTTCCTGTTGAAAAGTATAAAGGCAAGCTCTCAAGCCAAGAAGAGTGAGTTGGAATTTGACCTGCAAGCAAGCTGGTGAGTTAACAAGAAACCTTTGAGCATTGTGTTGAGATTTAGTGGTAATCTCTGTTGTGAATTTTTATTAGTGCTGTGTTAATACTTGTGCTACGTTTCTTTGCTTGAGAATATTTGTAAAATAAAGAGCTTTATTTTTTTAATCCTGCTTATTGGATTGCATTCACGTACACCCACAAAGTAATTTTGTCACAATATGTATGGTCAAAACCTTCATATGATATGTATGGTCTTATGGGACAAATATTACTTCATGACCAGTTAGCAAATTTGAGTATTCATTCAAAAAAATTACTTCAAGTTTGTTAGGCAGAAAAGCCACATAATATAATATGACTGACTCATCACAAAATCTTCCAAACTACGAGGTATAGAAATTTTAAATTTGGCGTGCAGTTACTTCTCTGTTAGTTGCTGTTCATTAAAATAAAAATTAATCAAAATATTTGTGATTTTTTTCAATAACTTAAGAGTATGTTAAAGGAACAAAAATTCTTATACCATCTTTTATCAAAATATTAGCTTCTCATAAACTAATACTAAATTTATTGTTATAGTTTTTTCCAATAAATTTTTCAAAATAATCTTGAAAGGCATCCACCAGCATCACATTGCATGCAACTGACACGAAGCAGAACCAATATCCCTTCACTACCACCAGGAAAGCCCCTGTCAGATTATCTAGGTGGGAAAAAAATATCAAGATCTTAATAGAATGTATGCCATCTATCCCAGGAATGCTAAGATTACTACTCATGTCTGTTGTTGCATATATAAAAGTGAAATACAACTCAGTGACTGATTCATTATGATATCCCCCAACCATGATGCATAGAAACTTAAAAAGTTCCTTCTCTACATACAAAAATTACTATTCAAAGCCTATTCACTCAAAAGTTTTAAACTAACTATCACCATTATAAATATTACTTATTTAAGAGGGAGAGCTATTTTGATATAGAAGAGATTGTTAAGTTTAAATTAGAAATTTGAATAATAATTATAGAATCATATGAGCAGTGACAAGAGGAAAATTGTTTTCATCCAGATGGATTTTCTCTGATCCCATCACACAAATACAGTAAAACTTCGATTAACCATCAGTTTCTGTTATCATCTGAAAAGTAACATAGGTTTATAGTATTGCCATACATTTCTAAGCATTACTACTCTTATATTCATAAATTAAATACAACATGTATGCATAATTTATTACATACAACATACACATACTTTTAAAGGATTTCATTTTCATTTTCGTCCTAAACCAGCAATGAAATAACATTCTGTACATATGCATTCAACGATTTCTGTTACCTGTCATAGCCTTGATCCAGACGGTGATGGTTTATCAAAGTTTTACTGTACTTCCAATTCAAGTGTTTGCAACGCCAGGTAAAGGTTAGCTGTGACTATTTACAAAAATCAGGGGTAGAATTTTGAAGTGGCAGGTGTGAATCTGAAAAAAGAATACTCTCCCTTAGTTAGTAAAGTGCCTTTTGTGTGGTCAGTTTTGACAACTCAGTCAAGTAAAACCAGAAATGTAACTGGATGTCCTTTAAAATTTATTATACTCAATAAGAGATTCTTCTATGCTCTACCATCTACACACACATAGTAAAATAAAAATACATTCTTCTTTAAAGGTTGCATTTCGTGGGTGAAGCCAAGAGAGAATGATTGTTAATAATATCAAGTTTAATGTTGCTCTCAATTTATTAAAATGGCTGCATATATTTTTCAATTGCAAATATATTAACAGGCATTGGACACAGCAAATTCTTACCAATTCTCGCTGATTTACATTTCATATTTCAATTTTGGAGAGCTCTAACCCATTTGACTAATTCCTTGAGCTGAATTCCACGCAAGATGAGTTAGATTTTCAAAAAGAATCACTACGTTCGAAATGGTTGCACATTAAATCAATGAAGACTACAAGCCTTCCATTCTAAAAAAACTATGAAAATTCTGCCGACCCTGTAGTGCTTCTCATCATCAAGTCATATAAAATTGTAATACTGAAGCAGGTTTCACCAACATGGGAGCTTTCAAATCTAAATAACATAGCAAACATTTAAGCACTTTTATTTTCAGAGCAACACAAAATTGCAAACATGCATGTTATTTGAAACACAACAATGGTACATAAAAGAGAATAGGAAGGGGGGAAAAAACCATATATTACAAAAGATTAATTTGTCACATAATACTTGAAGATATATCTTCAAACTAATTGAATCAATAGTTTGAAGAAGGGAAAAAGCACTAACAAATTAAAATGAGCAAAAATTGATGCTCATTGTTAAATGTGAAAAAGAAAAGTGCTAAAGTAAACCATTGATATAAAGAATCGGATACAAAAGTTTGGTTAAAAAAAGCAATAAATAATAAAAATCAGGAAGTTTCTCTTTATTTCCCTCTGAAAAGTTTTTGGATTCATTCCCTTTCTTTTTAATTGCACTTAAGTAAAACACATGGACCAGTTTCCTCTCAAAATCTTCCAGGCAGGCAACCTACCCCTCATATAAAGGAGTTAGGCTGCTCCTGTTTGTTTTGCTCAACACTAGATGCTATACTTCCTCTTTATCATGGGTCCTCCACAAAAGGACTTACCTAGATATACTAGAACTAAGGGGATTAGAACTACCAAGCATTTTTTTTAAAAAAAGATAGAGAGATGGAGGGGAAAAAACCAAATCATTATAAACATATCTTTATTACAAAAAGGAAAGATTTATATAAACATAAGACACATATTCACAAACTAATTCGCAGAATAAGATAAATCTATCATTTTTAAAATACTTCTCCGTTTTTATGAAACAGAATATACAGGTTGTTCAAAAATGCACAAATTCTCATAGCAAACAATTTATTAAAAACATCAAAGTTTGCAAGTTCAAATTAATTAATACATGAAGTACCATCATTAGTCATCATTTTGAATTAAGAATTTACTGAAGTTTGGTCTATCAAAACTGAGAAAAATAAAACACATTTTACAGTGGAAAAAATTTATTTAAGAAATCGTATATTTGTTCCAAACATGTCAATCTTAAGCTTTTATATGTTTTATTTTATATTATAGGGGAGACTGGTGTACAGTGGACCTAGGAGTACTATGAACCACCCCCTATTATTCATTTTATGTTTTTGAAAGTTTTTTATTTATTTATTTTTTTTGGCATGTAGATGACAGGCCTATAGTGCTGCAAAAAAATTTAAAACCATGTGCCTAACTGACAATTGAATCACGTTATTCTTGACTGGTGATTTGTAGTAGCTAAAAGTAAATATTTTCAGTAAAGCAATTTTTTTCCCCCTCTTTCTTTCTGGATTGAAGAATTGTGATTTGGAAAACATTACCCTACACAATAAAAAAAAAACAAGATATTATATTTAAAGCAGCTAAAATTAACTGAATATAATTTTTTTTTTTTTTAATCCATTTGTTGTCAAAGTTCCACATGGGGTACAATGTGCCACCAAAACTGTTGTACAGTGGACCACCCCAGTTCTGTATCCCGTATACTTTTAAAAGTTAGACATTATATAAGAATAAGCAAATTGTTTTAATTTAATGAGTATCAACCATTAAATCATGCAGTCTACATTTGTTAAGTATAATTTATGCATTAACCTTAATTAGGTCACCAAAGAATGGTAAACAAGATTTTAAGTTATTTATTTGAGATTAAGGAAAAATTGAATAAAATTTTTTAAATTATATACCTATTCGTTTGTACCCATGGTTATTATACATAAATTAATTTTTAAATTATATAAAATTAATTAAAAGAGAGGCTGGTATTGTCCTATTGCGAAATCTTCAAGATATTGTGATGAGTATTGCTGAACCTGCAGCTAACGTGCTGTATTAATATATTTTTAAAAAGTTACTGGTTGTCCATAGTACCCCATGTAGTGGCAATTATACCCCAGACTTGGGGTACACAGGTCACACTTTGTCACTTGTTACTAAAAAATAAATATTAAAAAAGTACAGATAATCATAGATTTATAGTGAGTGTAATTTAAACTTTAATATGTAAATAAGTATACATTTTTTCAAGCAAAAAAAAATCAATTTTAATGCATGTATATAAACCATTTTTGATAATTACAGGCTAGCTTCCAAAGAAATACATCAGTTTATAAATACCATTTAGACTTATTATAGAAAGATAAGAACAAATATGAATGCACTAATTGTGTCATAACTAACAATGTAGAAAATACATTTATAACTGTCTTTAATAAAATGGCCAATTTTTTAAGTCTGCACTTAGTTCAACATTGATATAATACAAAATTTCTTATGTGAATTATTAAAACTTAAAATTGCTGTACAAGAAGGCTCTAATACACATTTCAAAGACGCCTAGTTTCTATTTAGCATGCATCAGTCAAGGAGTCTTCAGAGATTCCTAGCTTCATTACTATGAAAAATAACATGGTCCTATAAATACGTATCTGGCACAGTATTGTATTTCTTGAAGTGAAATGAATCAATGTAGCTATTGGTGATCTAAGTAGAATGAAGCAAGATGTTATGAGGCAGAGTGATAGAAGTTGTCATGTTTCACTGGTCAAAATGTGAAATGGCAACTTACTCCTAGTCATCAATCACTTCATTTTAAATATTATTTTGTGTTTGTGATCCAATAATGTAAAAAAAAAAAAACCCATTACACTATGTTAGTCAGACTTATGGTTTCCGATTGATACGAGTTCGTAAATGGCTATCAAAATGCTTCTACTTAGAAAATATATGAATCCATATCAAATTTGTATGGGTTACAGATGCTATATGGTGTTTGTCAGCACATCTGTTTTTAAAAGCTGATGAATATGAAAATGCAAATGTGTAAAGTCATATGCATGGAGTTTCTCTTTCATATACATAACATAAATTTATCTTTAACCGCTCCTGCCAAACAATTTGTTTATTACACATTCCTCAGACACAGGGTTTCTCTTTTCAATGCACCAGTAAATGTCTCTTGAAAGCACTAAGATATGCAAATGTATTATTGCAAAACTCACATGCAAAAGGCTTCTCTTTTGTATGTGTTCGTAAATGTGTTTTTAGAGTCGAGTACAGGGAAAATGCTTTACTGCACATGTCACACGCAAATGGTTTCTCCTTTGTATGTATACGTAAATGTATTTTTAAAGCCGAGTACTGAGAAAATGCTTTATTGCATATATCACATGCAAATGGTTTCTCTTTTGTATGTGTCCGTAAATGTATTTTTAAATATGACGGATAACAAAATGTTTTATTACACATGTCACATCTAAAAGGTTTCTCTTTCGCATGAGTCTTTAAATGCGATTTTAAGATCCACTGCAGGAAAAATGATTTATTACACACGTTACACCTAAACAGTTTCTCTTTCGTATGTATCCGTAAATGTGCATTTAAATACGTCTTATCAGAAAATGCTTTATTACAAACCACACATGCAAACGGTTTCTCTTTTGTATGTGTACGTAAATGTTTTTTTAAATATGGTCGCTCAGAAAATGCTTTATTGCATATGTCACATACAAAAGGTTTCTCTTTTGTATGTGTCCGTAAATGTGTTTTTAAATGATGCCGATGAGAATAAGCTTTACTGCATACATCACATGCAAATGGTTTCTCTTCCGTATGCATCCGCAAATGCCTTTTAAAATTGGATTGGCCAGAAAATGCTTTATCACACATATCACATGCAAATGGTTTCTCTTTTGTATGCATCCGTAAATGTGTCTTTAAATACTGCATGTTAGAAAATGCTTTACAACACACATCACATATTAATAGTTTCTCGTTTGTGTGTATCTGCAAATGTCTCTTTAAATTTGACTCCAGAGAAAATGCTTCATTACACATGTCACATACAAATGGTTTCCCTTTTGTATGCGTCAAGAAATGTGTTTTCAAAGTCGATTGCTGAGAAAATGCTTTATTACAAAATTCACATGAATACAGTTTCTCTTTCTTATGCATAAGTAAATGTCTGTTTAATTGTTGCAGTTGTGAAAATTCCTTATGACACTTTTTACAGACATGTGGTTCCTCTTTTGAATGTGTCCTTAAATGTGTTTTCAAATATTTCTGTAGAGGAAATGCTTCAGTACATATGTTGCACGAGAATGGCTTATCTTCTTTGTGCACTGGCACCTTATTGCTTAAATTATTAAATATAGCACATAGATAGGAATTTTCTTTTGTGTCAGTCAGCTGACAAGACTGCATTTTTTTTCCTTGATGAGAATAGCTTTTACTGCAGGTAATTATCACAAGGATTCTCTTCTGTTAGAGTGAATAATTATCCCCTGAATAAACGTTACAGAAAATAATAATTCAGAAAAATGTGGGGTTGATTGTTACACAGAACAAGAAACATCCATTTAACTTTCAACAATATGAAGTATTTAATCTCTGGTTGAATTTCCGCTTTGCCAAAATTTCCCTATAACTATGTCAGTGTCAAAACACTTCTATTAATACAAATCTCTCAAAATTTATGCAAATTAAAACAAAATAATCTGGAAGAATTTATCACAAGTACCGATTATTCATCACACATCAAAGTTTCATGTTTTTCTTGCAAAATCTTTATCCTTATAGAAATGCTTTATGATTAGAGTTCAGTATTTTGAGTGTCCTTCCTAGAAATTATCCATTGATGCTGAAAGTCCAAGGTAAATTAATAATAACCTAATATTTCAATGTATCTATTAAAATATATACACAAATTTTTCAGTCATAGAAATATAAACTTTTAACAGATTTTCAACATAGCAAATGATACCTACCAATTCTTGTTCATTAAGGTTTAATATTTCATTTTGCTGACCTTAGCTGATTTCTAACAGCATTTCTATGGGGGAAAAAAATCTGCAAGTCCCAGATTATATCTGTGGAAAGTGCAAGCTTTTCTATATTTTGGAACACTATGAATGCTGTATTGCCACTGTAGTGCTTCTCATCAACATGGGCTCCCATACCTAAGTAACATACCAAATATTTAAGTAATTTTATATTGAGAGCAACTCAAATACCTGTTATTTAAAACAAAACAGTAGTACATAAAAGTGAACAAAAGAAATTTCATATTATTGAGAAAAGCCTTGGTTATGTATTATTAAACATAAGTTTAAAGCCTATTAGGATTTTAGTATCACCCTCATTGTAATATTTTTACTATTAGCTTTACTTGTAGTTGAGTAAAACTAGACACTAATAATTTCAATTGAAATTTTCAATGCACTCAAAAATTAATGACTAAACACAAAGCAGGAAATTGCCAGTAGCACAACTGGAAGAGCTAAAATCAATAAAAGGTTTTTACAAATTCATTCTTGTTAAATGCTTAATGTAAAATACGAATGTCAGAAAGCTTGCATGCAGTAGTAACACTAGATAGTCCTGAAATTTCAATGCAGTCAAAAATTAAAGAGCTCTAAACACAAAGCAGGAAATTGTCACCAGCACAAATACAGGGTTAAAATCAACAAGATTTTTTTAAAATTCATTCTTGCTGAATGCCTATTTTGAAAGGAAAATTGAATGTCAGAAAGCTTGCATGCAGTGTTTCAGAATGTCTACAACTTAAATTTCCTAGATCACTTTATGTCACTATTATGTGCAGCGGTTCCCAACCCATGGGCCGTGAATAAGCGTATCAGAGGACCGCGGAACGCTATTTAAGAGTTGGAGTCCAAGAAGCTTTAAAAGTCATCACTTGTATTTTTGCTTCATAAACAATATATTTTTATCCATTTACAGTAAGCTTTACTAATTGCTGATATATACATACATAAAATATATTATATGTGTTGGTATTTTTTTACTTGTATACTTAGTTGATAGGCCACAGAATATTTTTTATACAACAGGTGGTCTGCACAACCAAAAAGGTTGGGAATCGCTGTCATAATACATTTCAATGGCTGAAATGTTCTTGTTTATCAAGTGAATTCTCAATCATTCTTATGGTGGTGGGGTGTTGGATTTTTACCAAATAAGAAGCGAGAAGTAAAGTCATGAATATTTGGCTTTAAATCTGATACTACTCTTCTTTAGGGGTCGATCCAGGTTTTTTTAGTGGCCCATTTTTGTGAAAAAAATTTTTATCATGTAAAACCTTCAATTTTAGATGTCATATTTCCATATTTTACATTTAATATAAAAAGTCTTTCAACCAAAATATATGAACCGAATATATGCCTTGAACCAAATATAATACTGAAAAAAGTAATCTTATATATATTTTGTATAATGCCTCATTCAAAAACTTTAAAAAAGAAGTCAGATTAAAAAAAAATAATAGCAGTTTATTGTTACAAGTATGTTGAAACATTGGAACTTTCTGTTAACAAAACACTTAATTATGCAGAAATGCATCTTCACTTTTAAAATCGATTTGATATAGAAAAGTAAGGATACCAAATACTGGGCAAATTTTCAAGAATCGTTGTTTGGCCGTAGAAAAATTTAAAAAAGGAATCATTTTTATAAAATGAAATTTTGTAAAAGGGCTGATTTTACGAATTTGAGTTTTGTGAAGAGGCCGTTTTTATGAAGTGGAATTTTGTGAAGGGGCCGTTTTTACGAAGTGGAATTTTGAGAAGGGGCCATTTTTATGCAGCAGAATTTTGTGAAGGGGCTGCAAAACGGCCTCAATTTTCACCTGGATTGACCCATGCTCTTGTATTATAATTATTCATGAGGCACTTTTCAGTTTCGATTGACGGAATGACAGATGCTAACATACACACACAAAAAAAAAACTGAATTTTTACATTTTATACCATGACAAAAGAAGTTGATGATCTAGATCAGCTATGCAGGATAAAATGATATCTCAAGAACTACACTGTCACCGGATTATGGTTTTAATTTTAGAATCTTTAAACACATCTACTTTTAATGCTTTGGTAATTTTCAAACACAATTATATTTATAAGGACCCAAGAGCAGAATTATATCCAGTGTTCTGTAACATGACCTCAAGCAGATAGAAATGTTCTGCAGGCAGTTTGCCCAAATTTGGCGGATCACAGTAAAATGCAAAATAGATATAAAAATGCTAATTAACCAGTAGAATCTCTATTACTCATTAATGACAAAACATTATATTAAAATTAATTATTTAAAACTAAGGCATACATTCAGAATTTGCAATTCTGTCAATGACTTTTGAAGTCGGATACTGCGACATTAGTGGGGAACTACTGATCACAAAATGTTTATGAAAATTTGGCCCGGACATTAAACAATGGCTGCTTTTAACAACTTTCAAACAGATTTATGGCCAAGTGGTGCACCACTGGAATAAATAAACATTCTTTTTGTGAGTTGTTCCAACTGCTGCGTCATCCCCATCAATTGCAGTGGGTCTTTTTTGCACAATTTTGTTGATTGTGGATCCTCAAGATTCACAAATTGCTTCTGACACAGGAATAGAAATATTAAATACTATAAATTTCGTTAATCTGGGGATCTCCAATTCAAACTCATTAATGGCCCCCTTTTTTTTTAAAAAGGATGAAATGTTCTGCAAAGACCGAGTTTGTTCTGTGACGTACGTCACACTTTTAAGCACTTTCTGCTTCCAGGGATAAGGATATGAAAAGAGTTGATGCTATCAAAAATTTCTGTTGGATGCTAATTATACTTCAACTTTTATACAGAGCTGCCCAGCGCATGCCTTCTATTGGAATTAAAAAGAATAGCAAATCTTATAATCAGAATCAATCGTACAGGAGCAAAAAACAATGAGTAATAAAAGTAGATGGAAATATTATGGAAGAAATTGGGACAAAGCTAAAAAAAATATATTGTCAAAAATGCAATAAAATTGGGCTTGTGGTGAACATTTAAAAGAAGCATATGTAAAATGTTGTAATTTTTCATTAAAAACAGCCATGCAAAATCATTTTTGCATATCTTAGATATTTAACCTTTAATTTGCAACAGATATATTTTTTTCTCAAAAAAATATTCATAGAAAAAAAAAGAACTGTGCAAATTTCATGAGCCTAATGGAGGGTTAACATGGAAAATTTTAAAATATGTGTAATCAATAAAACATCCATTTTAATATTCCATATTACTTAAGAAAACATTTTATAAAATATTTTAAAATTTAATAGTATTTTGTTAACAAAAATAATAATCGAATTAATGATCATTTTTTATTATTTCATAACATATGTAAAAAGAGAGAAGGATATATAAAAAACATATCAGAATATCTTTCTCATTAAACTTTTAGAATACTGAATTAATTTATTCCAGAAATGCACTAAATTATGGTTGGAAGGAGTACGCTAATATCAAACACTGAATTTAAATCAATACATAACAATACAAAAATTTGAAACATAGAAGAAAAATATAAATATATGTATAAATTGAAAACACACAAACATTCTCTCTATACTCCTATCAGAAAAAAATATACATGAAAAATGGAGAAAGCAAGTTTAAAATATAATATTCTTGGCATTAAATTCAGAATAAAATTAAGTTAGTAGCACTTTCAATCATCTTCACTAAGATGAATACATAACATTTTTGTTTTCATTATGTGTGCTTGAAGTTATTTAAAAGCATTTACGATACAAAAATAATTAAGATGTCATTCTCGATTAATGAAATATGAGAATCATGAAAAAGAGAATCGTCCAACAATCATTAAGACACTAGGAATATTTATGATTTTTTTTTAATGTACAAAGTATATTAACCAATAATAAACAAAAATTCAATGAAAATAAGAAGCATTTTCGTTTTACAATGCAAATTTGGTTTCTTGCATGTTTTGATGGAGATGTATGAAACTCATTTGAACGATGTAAAAATAAACTTTTGTAATTCATAAAAATTAGTTTTTACACAAATATTCACGATAGTAAAATTAGTTTTACTCGCATAACTCCGATAATGCCTAGGGTAAAACATTCAGAATGAGCATAAATCTAAATTTCAAAAATTATTAGGAAATGACCCAAAATCTTTTACATTTTAGCTAATAAGGGTTACTCCCCTTACTTAATTCCTTTACATTAACAAAAAATACTTTTTCCTAGCATATGTTCTTTTTTTAAACTTGTGTCATGCACCCGAATTAACTCAAACGTGATATATTTTTGCTACAAGGGTAAATGAAAACAAGATTAACTTTAGAAGGCTTATATTAGATTCATATTTAACATTTTAAATAAGCGATAAATGAACATTACCCAACTCTTCTTTTCTAAAAAGAAATATTAACTAAATTTGGCGCCCCGTTTTATTTGTTGACAGGAGAAACAAAATTGATTCATCAGTATGCAAAGCAATTTTTGCCATCCTACGTTATGAAACGCAGCGCCAATTATATAATAAAACAAACCATTACATATAATAAATTTAAATGTTTGGATAATTACCATGCTCTCTATATTACGAAATATATACACAAGGGACTTATAAGAGTGTCAGGATATCGGCAAATCTTACTACTAATAAGTAAAAATTGCACGGCTCTTGCAGCAGCAAATCATCTGATTCTGCCGGGTTCCCGCGCAGTTACAAATAGTGCAACCCTTGGCTGAGGCTCACCAAACTTGGCGTGTTAGCAAAAAAGTAGAGTCTCTTTTGTATAAATGAAAATATCGCCAAATTGAATTTCTTTTCGGATAACAAAAAACATAGATAAAACGAAATAATAATCAAGAAAGAAATTACCACTTCTGTCTGTAAATGAGAATACCAGTGATATATAAAAAGCTAATTTATGAGCATAATAGCGTGTTGTATATTTATGACATATAGTAATAACATTGGCGGCGATTGAGTGGCAAAAGCGGAGGGGAGGGGGGGAGAGTGTATTTATAGTCACCTAAAAGTACCCCGGAGTATAGGAGGTAGACAATAAAATTTAAAAATTTAGTTACAAAATTAGCTTGCTTTCTTGGACACTATTGCCTTTTTTTAATTCCTATTTTTAGGCAGCTGAAATGAAATAAATATTTCATTTTTTCTGCAAAAAGTGAGGGGGCGGCAACGACGACTCACACCCCTCCTCCGAGTAGCTGCCCCTAAGTACTAAAATTGCTATTTTGACTCAGAATCACAGCTTTTATTTATATGGCAGAAGCGAAAATTATCCTTCTGCCCAGGGCCGGTGATTAGCCGATCGGACTCGAGGCCAAATTGAGTATACTACTCTCCTCGCTGGCAGTTAGGTGGCCTAGTGGCAAGGTGTCGGCATCGGAGCCGGTTCCAGGTTTGAAACCCGATTCCACCGAAGATCCGTCGTGTATTGGGCCTGTTGCAGATTAAATCATACATAGGGAGTCAAAGGTCTTTCCGCTGGTGTGGTGCGGAAGTTTAGAGAGGGGGTGCCAGCTCATGTGTCATCCTCGTCATCTGACGTCGTTTCAAAATTACGAGGTTCGTCCCAAACTAGCCCTCGTGTTGCTTCTAAAACGGGACGTTAATACAGCTAAACTAAACGGTTTCGTCTATGCTGTGTCAAACAAAAGTTAGAATTTTCCTACGTAAATTTCTCTACTATGTTAAAAAAATGCTTCAACCCAGATAGCACGTAAGTATGCAGCAAGTTTGATTTTGACTTGTCATGGCAAAATTTGACGCGTCAAACTTGAAACGAACTTGTAGCAAGTTCGCTGTGACAACTAGCGCCACCCTCGCTTGCAAATCAAACTTGCAGCAAGTATGCAAAACAAGCTTCCTGCAAAGACAGCACAAAGAGATAATTATCTTTGTCTCTGTTTAAAAAAAAACATTCGATTTTTAATAGCATCTCCTAAACCGTCCTTCTTTTTATTAATTCAATAAATCAATGATAATTTGTAAAAAAAACTTAACTTTTTTATAAAAAAATTTTTGAAACATTTTCCATCTTTTTACTAAATATATCACTCGCACTTTAAAGAAAACTATATCGCCTTTTTCTTAATGTTGGAATTTTAACATTTATAAACAAAATTAAACCGAAAAAACAGTCAATGTTTGTTGAAAAACTTATACATTTTGTCCCATTTTAACGTAATTACTTTTGAACTCTAATTTCATAATTTATTCTACTAGCAAAACGTTGTTATTAGCGAAAATCGTTCTCTCTTTGACTTCTAATCATATTCTCAACTCAAAATTTAATGAAATCGAGAAAAAAGTTTAAAATAAATCGTATACGAATCGAAGCGACCGATGTATTAGCGAAATCTATCTTCTCCTGTCGTAGCCGAACTGGTCTAGTGGTATCGACCTCTGTCTACTAACCGGTAGGTCGCGAGTTCTCTCCCGGGTTGTGTTCGTACTCTGTTTTTGCTATAATTTGCAATGAGTTTGCACGACAAGCTTGTGGCAAACTTGCCGCAAGTTCGTTTCATGGTGACTTCGAAGCTTTCGTTAACTTGCTGCAAGCTTGCACTCTTGTCATGACAAATTTGTGGCAAGCTTGCTGCAAACTAAAATTGCTATCTGGGAAGTCTAAAAATCTTATGTAGAAGAAAAGTGTAAGAAAGTCATGAGCAGTGACATTTCTTAACAAAACTGAGAAAGGAACATTTCAGTTAAAAAACTGTACAAGTCAAATCACAACAAATGAATTAAATACTAAAAAGAAAACTAATATCCCGAAGAAAAGAGAATGAACTTAGCTGGCAGCTTAGTGGCTTAACTAGGGTGGGTCAAACAGGTCACGCGCCTTAGGTGCTAGTGCCAGAAGGTGCAATATTGATTTCAGAATTTAAGATATCTACTTTTTTTATTTTCTCGTATTCTAAGTATGCAAAGAGAAAATATTGAAATTGCCAGAAAATTCGACCAGGAGAGTTTGATGAATTTCCACGTTTCAGGATCTTCCCCGAGTCTGAAAGAAGGAAAAAAAAATTTGGAATTACGTATGTTTATTGGTCTGTCTGTGAATGCCATAATTCAGAAACGCAACGTTCATATTTCGTATGCGGTCATAACACCAAAATCGTAGATATTTTTTTTCAAATTTTGGGCGAAATCAACGCAGAAACGCAAAGAGGATTAAATTTAGCATCTGTTTTGATTACCAGAATTTAGTGGCGTGGAGAAGGTAAGTGGCTCCCGGATCATAATATATTTTTTCGCCCCCCCCCCCCTCTCGTCATCATCAGTGACTTAGTTTGTGTAAACGGCTTCGGGGGCATGGTATACTTTCGCCCCCTCCGTCGCATTTGACTCTAAAAAGTGAAATAAATTCACTAACGTTTTGTCACCATGGCCAGGGCGTAGAGAGAGTAATTACCACTTGAAAAATAACATGATTTTTTGTTCCAGTCGTCGATGTTACAGTGTTATTTTGAAGCTCTCTCATCAAATTTATCTTTAAAAATGGAATAAGCGCAGTAATGTTTTGACCCCTTGGCGCCCCCCAAAATTGGCGCCCGGGGCAACTATACCCAGTTAGCACAACATGTTGCACGATACTGTACAATATTATATATAGGATTCCCACTTATATCCATTACACCTATTGTGTTATATTGGTGGGTTCGTTGAATAATGAGCTTCATTTGATTCACACATATTTAATGGACGTTCACTACACTTACACGGCACAGTACATTTAGATAATTACACAGATCATTCTTATATCTTTAAATACAGGCATGCATAACGTTCTACCAGTCCGGACACGCTCAACCACAAACTCTCGACGAGTCTCGCAAAGTCTCGAACACCATCCGGGTTCGGTTACAGTTAACTTTTGTCGCACAAGTCTTAGACACCACACCATCCTTAACTTCTAAACGGTGACAGTTTAGGACATAAAGTTGGTGTCTAGGTATAGTAAAAAGGCTATGCGCTACTCGATGAGACATTTTACAACGCCATCTATCGGTAACTTTTGGAACTAGCGGTCCTATCTCGTAAACGGTGAAAGATGCGAGAAAAAAGTTAGTTAGAAAGTTGCAGAGCACTCTCGATTTAGTACGGAAAGATACCTTGCGCACATTAATACTCAAAACAGAATGCAAGAAATAAGCATTTATTTGGTTACAATTTCGAAAATTGTCTTGTCTTAAAGAGTGGAAGAAGGAAACTGAGATACGTCCCTGTCTTCTGGATCATTTATTTATATTGCTCAAAATGCTCCACTACCCACATAGCACGTAAGTTTGCAACAAGTTTGATTTGACTTCATATTACCTTGTCATAGCAAATTTGACGCGTCAAACTTGAAGCGAACTTGTAGCAAATTCGCCGTGACAACTAGCGCCATCTTCCTTGCATTGCAAGCTTGCTGCAAGTTCACCGTGACAAATAGCGCCACCTCCTTTACAATGCAAATTTGCAAAACAAGCTTGATGCAAAGATAGCACAAAGAGATAATTATCTTTGTCTCTGCTTTAAAAAAAACATTCGATTTTTAATAGCATCTCCTAGACCGTCCTTCTCTTTATTAATTCAATAAATCAATGATAATTTGTAAAAAAAACTACCTTTTTTATAAAAAAAATTTGAAACATTTTCCATCATTTTACTAAATATAACACTCGCACTTTAAATAAAACCATATCGCCTTTTTCTTAATATTGAAATTTTAACATTTATAAGCAAAATTAAACCGAAAAAACAGTCAATGTTTGTTAAAAAATAATAACTTATACATTTTGTCCAATTTTAAAGTAATTACTTCAGTAATTACTGCAGTAATGCATTTAATTTGTCGTGTACAGTATTTTTCATCAATATAGTTCATTAAAGTGTAATTTTTCAAGAATGCATCATTTTTATTACACTAATTAAAAAATTATAGAATTTGCTCAATCTCAGCAGGAAAAAAATTACAGAAAGGTAATTATTCGGGTTGGGGTATTTTCGGGAGGGGGCACAGCTTTGGCAGTTCTGCCAGGGGCGAAAGATCACCTAGGTACGGTCCTGATCAAATCTGAAGACTTTTGAGATCCTCTGAATAAAAACGGCGTATTTTCCAGAATCAGAAGAACGGTAATTTCTGATCTACTCTTGTTCAACCAAATCATAACACTCTAGGGGATTTTTCTTATTATTATTTCTTTTCTCTCATACACAGCTGACATGTATTCATTTCCACCGAAAACAAAATGGTAGTGCCATTTATCAACGAAAATTACAGGATAAACAGATTTTAGCTGAATTGAGGATTCAATTAAAGCTTTAAGTGCGCTAATTTTCGTAAATTAATCGTACGGACTTTCGGAAACTGTTATTTTTAATGCACGGGAGAAAAAAAAATCAAGATATGTTCCTTTATATCAATTATTTAATTTGTATTCTATTTTTTTTTTTTTCGTGTTGGCATTCTTGTTTGTTAATTCAATTTTTACACAACAAACACTGATAAAAAAAATATTTTTACATTAAGATCAAGAGGTGCACAGCTTCATTGAACAACCGAGGGAAAAGGTGAAATGTAATTAGCTTTGCAGCACAGTGTGCGAAATAAGAGAACAAATACAGGCGGAAGGTTTATAGCCTTGATTTAGTTTTAGTTCGGTTGTAAAAACGTCCTATTTTAAAGTAACATAAGGGCTATTTTGGGACTGATCAAGTAATTTTGGTGCGCGGCCAGATTGCAAGGATGATACATGAAGCAGCAGCTCCTCTCCAAACTTCCGCACCACACTATCGGAGGTACGTTTGACTTTCAACAGACCACGTCCTTATGCGCGGAAGATTTTCCACGGAATCATGTCTCTTACCTGAGAACCTCCGTCTATAGCATTGAATAGAAAAAATTTTTTAAAGACATTTTTATTAGTGTATTAAAAATAAACTGTTTTATTTTAATTATCTGCTTCTTAAGCTTTACTTTCTAATTCTTTATTAGATATTATAGAATCTTGAAATTAAAATACTTGTATGGACTCAAAATTTAATTAAATTGTTTGATTTACTGATTATTAAGTTGTAAAAATATTAAAATAGTGTTATGGTTCGAAATTTGAAAACTCTAACAAATCAAGAAGTAAGTGAAAAATCGATTACGAAATTCCATGTTTACAAACATAAAACAAATAAAGTGAAATAAAAGTGTGTAAAAAGAACTTTTATTTTTCACTCGTAAGTCTTCCCGAAGAAAATATCTTTTTTCTGCTCTTTTCAAAAACTTGGGTATTACATTTTTGTAAGTTTTTAAGTTTGGAGTAATTACCGTTATAATTCAACTTCAGAAGTACGAAATTTTATAGTTTGGAGATGTTCAAATGTTGGTATTCATTCCTGTCACATGATTTGGTGCATACCAGATTTTCATCACTCTATCAGCTTAACATTTACTTACTGGAAGCAGATTATTGATTTTTATTGCTCTTTAAATAAAACTTTTTCATGCCAAATTATGAAACATATCCATTACACACACTGTTCTAATTACTAATATAATATCCCAGATCTGTCTCTCGGTAACGCTCTGACGTCACCAACAATAAAACTCGCGCCATAGCACTGCGAGACGTTAAACAGCATTATTTCATTGTTAGAGAACCTAAATTTCAGTAATTTTAAATTTAAAAGAGTAATTGTCTTTCTAATTCCAAATTTAATAGCTCTAAAATAGTGAAATAAAATTTTCTATCGTTTGATATAAAATTTATCTCGCTATGATCAATACTTCCCGAGGAATTTTAAATTATATTAATCATATATTTCAAATTAATTTCCGTTTTTAATAGAAAGTAGTAAATTACGTCAGTGGTATATCATGCGCGTGGTATAGTTTGAATAAAGAAATATGTAAATAAAAAAAATATTTTCTGTCATAAAACATATGTTTATTTTATTTGTTTTCAATCAATGTTAAACATTTCTGTCGCATATATATATCTATCCTATTAAAATTCGAAGGTAAACAAACGTATGTATGTATGTATGTTTATATGTATGTATGTCCGGCTATCTTCTCACGAACCGCTGAACGGAGAAGCACGCGGAAAGTACCAAAAGATGGGGAATAATCCAAGGAATCCATTTCGGCCATTTAAATTCCGAAATTACAATTAGTTAAAAAGATATTAATTAAAAACGTCGAAATGAATGAATTGACGTGCTGCCATCTATTGGCAGAATGGCGAATTCATTCACGGCGGATTCTTTTTTTTCCTATTATTAGTTTTCGCATCCGGTGTTGCGGAACCGGATTTGAAAGAATATTTACATTTGTTGGGGAAACTAAGTGACAATATTTTTTGAAAAAAAATGGAGCCGGGCATATGAAAATATGGATCCCAAGGCCTCACGTGATCTCACTTCTCTCCGCCCGGGAATATCCCATTATTCAAGATTGCCCGTGCAACGCCGGGCCATGCAGATAGTATATATTTAAACGCGTCAAATTTGACGGGAAATCTCTCGAATGAAAAGGCAATTTGCACCCGTCATACCATGATGGGTGATTTTCTAGTGCTTTTAAGGGTATGCTTAAAGTTAGCGAACAGGCAGTTGAATTTTGTCCTTTTTTTAGCTTTTGCATTGAAGTCCAACGTTTCGGAGCAACGAATGAACTGCAATTAGCAGGTACGCGAGCAGAAGGGAGTGAACCGGTGCGAAACTCCTAAAATAGTGCGGGTGTGAATGCGGATCACAAAATCTGAAATTTCAGGTCCTTTCTGAAGGAACCTCTAAAACTTGTCATTCACAACCGCTTCACTACACGGAAATTCATTTTTCAGTCCAACCATTTAGGCAGGTCATTCACAATCACTCCACTCCATGCAAATCTATCTACTACCAGTCACTCCGATCCCCTACTCCTCCGCCTTCTCCAATTTCCTCAGTGAATAACGCACCTCAAGCTTCTGCCTCCTTCCCCACATACTTACCTAATAAAGCAGCTTTTATGGCCCGGCCTCGGCAGTCCTATTGGAATGAGAGCGGTGGAGAATAAAGGATTTGGGTCTGGGGGGTGGGGCTGAGGTCTATAAAGTTTTGTATCGTCGTGACGAATGTCACACCTCATGGCTTATATAAACCAAAACACTTTAACTTTACAGACTTTACTCACCTGACAATAAGAATCATAAAGAACACTACAATACTTTCGATAATTTAACAAAAAACACAATGAAATAACGAGCAAAAACATGTTTCTGAGCGCGTCAACGCTGCAAATACGAGTGGAATGACTACAAAAGTGGGAAAACTTTCGAGCCTTTCAAAAATGAGGAAGAAATGTTTTCACTTTTTACTTTCTCGTTTTAAAGGGAGATTAAGGAAAAACAGCTGTAGTGATTTAAAATAAAATAAAGAATTCTAGTCTAGCTCTGGGGGCGGGGGGCTGCAGCCCGATAGCCACCCCCCTGGATTCGCCACTGAATGACAGATATTGGGAAGGTTTGGAAATCAAACCAATTTGCTCCAATTCTAACCATGTTTTCAGATTGATGACTGGTTTTGGCATGGAGCAATAGAATCTGCGTTTCGTGGATGCCCAGCCTAAAGCAGGGTTTGCATGAGATCAGTATTGTCACTCCAGTAAAATTACACATGCGCAGAAAAAGAGCACAATGGCAAGTATTTGTTCCGACGGGAAAACAACATGCCGTGGTCCCCTCTTTTTCCCATTCTGTGCATGCGTGATTTTATTAGATTGACAGTATTAGTCTCGTTTGTTGCTTTAGAGCAGAGGTTCCCAGCCTATGGTACGCGTACCCCTGGGGGTACGCGAAATCAAAGTTGGTAATGGCGGAAACAGGAAAACATAAAGGATTAAAAAGTTAGAGAATATTGTTTCTCGAATTGAATACTACTTGCCATTTAATAACTACAACACTTGGATAGTTGATTATTACGACGTGTAACTTTTAGCTATCCTTATAAGTTAACACGAAATAATTACAATACTGGTTTCATTTGCTTCGTCATTGAAATTACGCCATTGCAAAAATGGAATAAAATGTGAAATCTTATATTTTTCATAGTTTTGATTTGTTTGTTTTATGTACTTATTGATACTGAAGCATAAAAGTTTGTTAAAAAACACATGTTGTTTATGTTGCGCATTTTGTTTGCTGTTTAATGATGATTTTCATGTTGCAATTTTTTAGTATTGTTTTAGATTAACGTACTCTGTACTGTTTTCCTACAGCTCAAATGTCATTATCGCAAAGAAAAATAAGCGGCAAAGTCAATAATGTGTATCTTCTGTTTTGATTTTGTTTTCAAAACTTTTTCGTGTCATTGTGGGCATTTCCCCCCCCCTTTTCATTTTGTTGAAGTCCTGATTCCACGGGCAACGCCGTGCGCGTACTGCTAGTCAAGAATAAGTTGTGCAAATATTATTAATTCGAATCATTTCACTTTTAAGCTAACCTTAAAATTATTGAGAAAAACGTCTTTGCATACACGGATGGTTGGGGGGGGGGGGGCGTTGGATATGATAGTTGGGGATACGCGAAAACCAAAAATAATCAATGGGATACGCGAGAGAAAAAGTTTGGGAAACTATGCTTTAGAGCATGACATAGGAATATTCAGTTCACATGAAATAGAACCAATATACCTGGTTGGGCAGGGGAACAAGGAAAATCTCCACTAGGTCACCCAGGTGTGAATTTATATCACGTTTACCATCTAAAAGAGATGATTTTCATGATCTAAGATGAGATCATGTAGATCATATGTTAACCATCAACCACAGCACTTCCAATTGTTAAAACTCACGCCTGTTGTTGTATATATAAAAGTTAAATTCCACTTGCTGACTTATTTATTACGATATCTCCCAACCATGAGACCAGAGCAGGTCCTAGGGGTTATCAAATGGTGTGAGCGCACAAAGGCCCCGAGCCGCTGACGGATTTTGAAAAATGAAATACATTGATTTGATGAATTACATTTTAATTTGAATTGTATTCAAATTTTACTTCTGTTCTAAATCTATATTGAACTTACCAATTATCGTCGTATCTACAGAAAGATCTCTTTGAAGATTAAAAATAATAAAAAATGACTTGAAATCTAGCTTTAGTGAAGAACAATTGATTTGTATAGCCATTTTATCTATCAAATCCTTTTTAACCAAAAAACTAAATCGTGACGATATTATCAACGAATTTGTTATAAAAATCGAATCGAAAGAAATCTAAAACCTAATCACACATATATGCGTAATTTTAATTAGATACAACCTCTTAAGAGCTTAATCGAAGTAGCAGTTGAAATGCCTAAAGTAATGAAATTCAAAGCTTCATAACTCGGGCAGCTTTACTTGCAAAAGAGTAGAACGTTTTTTGTTCAAAAAGTTGGTGTGTCAACATTATAATTAATAGAACCCGGATAAAAGTTTAGAATTGAAATTTTTTTCATCAATACATTTATTGAATCCAGCAGCATTAAAAAAAACCCTTAACCTCATACAAAGAATTTTTACAATTGGAAGTACATGCATATCTCTAACAGTTTAGAAATTAGTCATTGGTCCACGATTTTGACATCCTGTATATTCCTTAGTTGTAATGCGTAGCTATCACCTATAAGTGATTTGTCTCAGATTCATTCTTATTTTAGTACAGTCTGTAAAAAATCATGAAATGGCAACTAACACTACCACTGACCCGTTAACTACTAATATTTAACATAATATTCATGTCAAATTAGGGCTGCGGCTGCTAACCTAATTTTAAGAAAACTATTAATATTCCATGTGGTTATAATGCTATACATTAAAAATTGTGCTATTTGAAAAACTATTTATCTGTTAATTTTTTTAATGTTTATAATTCCATTCCATCCATATTTGTTGTATGGAACATAAGTGAGTTGATTAATATAAAAAGTTTATTTGTAACAAAAAATAATTTCTTCCTCACTAGGTCAAAAGGATGCTGAAAAATTATTTATTGCATATGCACATTAGCAACGAACTCCATGCTGCAGTTGGGTTTATTGCTGGAGATTTTCCTCCAGCAAAACGAAAGGTTGGCCGGTTATGCCTAAAAATCCTCCAGCTAGGCAATCTACTGGTATAGCACGGATGTAGTGGAGCCGCACGCACCGGAATGCTGTTCCGGCACTGCTTTTTATCACTATAAATAAATAAGATAAAATTGTGTAAACATCAATCCGAACACGTTGAAAAGTCGATTTTCTGCCAAAATTCCCATTTTTTATTTTTGATGTTTTGGATAGTTCATTCATTTACCTTTCTAAAACATATTTACTTTTGTCGGTACGTTAATTAGAAGATGAGATATTAATTGTTTTATAACAAACCGAAAATGGGCGTTTAATTAACCGGAAATTGGCATTAAAGGGACAGAAACCTGTCAAAAATTCTTTTAAACTGCATTTTTTCAAGTTAATATGATGTTAGTATATTTTTAGGAATTTTTTTTAAAGTTTAGATACTTAATTTAAGCGCGTGGCAAAACTAAAATTTGATTTTTCTCAAAACTAGATTTTATGCATAATTTTCACACTTCAAACATGATAACTCAAGTTATTATCATTCGATTGTTCTGAAATTTTGTGAACACTTTCTTCAAATGTTTCTCTAGTGAATGGACTAGAATAATGTATATTGCAACAATATTTTTTTAATTATGGTCTTTTATTTGAAAAATGACATAAAAATTTGCTGAATATCTTATAATGATCGTTCGATTAGCTCTAAAATTTGTATTTATCCAAAGAATGTTAAGATTCTAGTACAAGCACTAGTCCATAGTATGTTAAGTTATTTAGTATTAGTTTTATTTAAATTATTACAAAAGTTTGACCTCTAGCATGTTTGAAGTTTTTGAAAATTTCCTCTAAAAAACAGCAGAAAGTTAAGTTTTTTGAAAATTAATAATAATTTATGCTAAAAAATAATACTCTATTATTAATCTTTATAAAGTTCAAATCTAAAAAACATATTATGGTGTTTCTATATATCAATTTTAAAAAAATTGCTCCGAACGTGTTCGGATACCTTAAAACAACGCGATTTTTGTCACTCAGTTTAGAGCGTTCCGGCACTGTTTATTTTGTGACTACACCACCGTCCCATTGGTAGGAACTAAGACTGACTTCGGGTGCTACCTAGGCGCTCTGGGTCGCACTGACCAACATAAGATGCATGATATACACATCCTCTTGTCATGAGTCTTGGAGTTAAAAGATTCAGCTAGATATGGTAGAACATGAAAGATTAGAACCACCAAGGAGTTTTCTTCAAAAAAAAAAAAAAAAAAAAATAAAAAAAAAACAATATTTAAAAATATCACTTTATTAGAAAAATGACAGATGTATATAAACAAAAGATTCATATTCACAAACTGATTCCCAGAATAATTTATAGAAGATATTCTAAATATATTGTTTCATGAAATCTTCTGTTATTCATCATTACTCTTTTTGTTAAAAGATCTGTACAGCAAAATGCAAGTTTCTATAACACATATAACAAGGGAAAATTAACATAAACTGAATGAATCAAAAAGGTTTGAAGATACAGATTTAAAAAGCAGAAAGTTATTTTAAATAAAATCTGTAATTATAAAATAGAATTCCACCATCATAATTCTATAAAATCTAAACATATATTATAATGCACAATATACTTTAACCAATCATGAATCTGTCATGCATGCCAATCTTAAGCTTACATAAATTTTATTTTTAGATTAAAATGCGAATTTAGAAGGCATAAGATACTACAGAAGAAAACTGTTCCACTTATAAACAATATAGCAGTTAAATGAAAGCTCTTCTGTTTAGAATATTTCACAGCAAAATGCAAATGTTATTGATTAACTTAACATATTTTAAAGCATACATATAAAAGACTTAATATTTATAAGCTGGTATTGCATAAAATTAAACATTTAACTCTCAATAATCCATTTAGGTGTTTCACGGAAGAAAAGACTAAAGAAAAATATAAATAAATTAATATATTAACTGTGTCATGCCTAAACATTTACAAAATGACTATAATTTAGCTATTTTAAATAATATAAAACGCTTTTTTCAGTCTGTACTTTTTTTAAAATTCACATGTAACAAAATTTCTTTTCATGCGAGTTATTGCTCTTAAAATTCTTCCATGCACATGACACTTTAATGCAATTTTCACATGTCAGAGTCTTCTATGGTTCAATCTTCTATCAAAGATTTCAGGAGAGATGATACTTTAATAGAAAAAAGTAACAGTCCTGTAATAAGCAGTTCGCTTTAAGTAGCACAATATATGGCAGTATATTGTGTTACTTGAAGAGAAATGAATGAATGTTGGAATTAAGGATCTAGCAGAATGAAGTTGGCTGTTATCAGGTAGAATGATGTAAGCAGCAATGTGTATCCAGTAGTTTGCTTGGAAAAATATGATACGGAAAGCTACATTAATAAATCACTTTAATGTAAACATAATCTTACATTTTGTTTTAATAATTGGTTTCAAAAAATCTTTTTACTACATATGCCACACACACAGTTTATGTTTGGTATGAGAGAAACTGTCCATTGAAATTCTCTTCAACACAAAATAATCACAACACATAACAGGTGTAAATTTTTATGAATTCCCTATGGTATGAGTCAACCGCAGTGGCTAATCGCACCATCGGTGTTTTTAGCCTCTGGAGGCTATCGGCACCACCTATGCTAGTGCATGCGCACGATCAGCAGTGGTATAAGCATTTTATGTCGATTACAGTAAGGCGTGCGCATGCGCACAGCTTTTATGACTCGATGACCTCAGAAGAGTTGTTATTTTCAGTTTTAGCGAGGATTACTACCGATTTCTATTTAGCTTCCATGTATGCGATTTCCTTGTTAATTAATTTATTATTTACAATTATTCGTTATTGTTATTGAATTATTAGTTATTGAAATATAGTTTGCGTCACGTGTTATGCGTTTGATATATATCATTGATTATATCATTTTGGAATTGAAAAAAAAAAACCCCTAGATTCCTAACATTCAATGAAAAAGCAAAGCTACTATTTTCCCGCTTTGCTGAAAGCGAAGCCGCTGGTGTTTTTTTTAGTTTAAAAAATTTGCCCGGAACACACATGTAATGCCGCAGGCATTGTGTGTGGAAATTCTCGTTTTTGGAATTAAAAAAAAAAAAAAAACTAGATTCCTAACATTCAATGAAAAAGCGAAGCTACTATTCTAAAAGCAAAGCTACTATTCTAAGCTACTAAAAGCGAAGCTACATTCAATGAAAAAGAGAAGCTACAAGCAGTTTCAATTCAAATGATGGATCCGGCAACTCATTGCGCATGCGTGACTAATGATGGTGCCAATAGCCTGCAGATGCTAAAGACACCGGTGGTGCGAATAGCTTCGTCCATGAGTCAACCCATATGTCATTAAAGAGGTTGTTTAAGAAAATATTTCACTACAAGTCACATTATACAGCTTTTCTGTCTTTTTAAATCATAAAACCGAAAAAAGCCTTACTACACAGGTCACATGCAAAGGATTTTTCTACCATATGGATCCATGTATGTTCATCTAAATCTTGCGGCTCAGAAAAAGCTTCACTTCAAATGTCACGTGCATACAGTTTTTCCTTTATATGTGTCTGTAAATGTGTTTTTAAATAAGGTAGAAGAGACAAAGCTTTACCGCATATGTTGCAAACATGGTTTTTCTTTTGAATGGCTTTGTGTATGATTTTTTAATCCCTGTGGATAAGAAAACACTTCACTGCATAGGTCGCATGCAAATGGTTTTTCTTTCGTATGTGTCCGTATATGAGCAGTTAAATGTTGCTGCTGAGAAAATGCTTTACTGCATAAGTCACATACAAATGGTTTTTCCTTCGTATGCGTCCGTATATGTGCAGTTAAATGTTGCCGCTGACAAAAAGCTTTACTGCAAATGTCGCATGCATACGGCTTTTCTTTTGTATGTGTGCGTAAATGTATTTTTAAATCATGAATAAGAGAAAAGGCTTTAATGCATATCTCACATGCATATGGTTTTTCTTTTGTATGCAACCGTAAATGTGTTTTTAAATCATGCACACGATAGAAAGCTTTACTACATTTGTCACACGCATATGGTTTTTCATTTGTATGTGTCATCAAGTGTGTCTTTAAAATCTGACGCCGAGAAAACGCTTTACTGCATATGTCGCATGCATATGGTTTTTCTTTTGTATGTGTCAGTAAATGATTCTTTAAATTTTGCTTCACAGAAAATGCTTTATTGCATTCATCACACACATATGGTTTCTCTTTCGTATGCGTTCGCAAATGTGTCGTTAAATGCGAATTCTGAGAAAACACTTTATTACACACGTCACATGGAAACGGTTTCTTTTTCGTATGCGTCAATAAATGTGCCTCTAAACTTTGATGATGAGAAAACACCTCACTACACAAGTCACAAGCATACTGTTTCTCCATTGGGTAAGAAATAATAAATTGTGCTTTTAAAACAATTCGTTCCGAAAACACTCTAGTTTATTAGTGACAAAACATGAGGCTCCTTTTCTTTTCAGGTTGTTACCAAAATTTTAAAGGCTCATACAAACTAAATTTTTTGCTAATATGCTGCAAGTATGAGATTTCTCCTTAGTTTGAATCAAAATATGTGTCTAAATTTGCTTCATGAAATATGCCTCGCTACATGAGTTATAAGACATATCTTTGTGTATGCACATAAATTATTATAACATATGTAAATTATTCACAGTAAAAAATATAGCAAAACTCAAACACTTGAACTACTAGAGTAATTGTTATTCTCTATTTTGTGGTGCTGGTTTCCATCCAAGATATGTCATTGTACGTTGTAGTCTAGATCTGTAGAGCTTCAAAAACTTTCATCTTCTCACTTTTTATCAGGGAGAAGTTAGGTTTCTGTTACCAATTCTCATTGTCTGTGCACACTTAGAAAAAGCACCATTCAGCAATGTTCCTCTGCATGCGATTTCGAAACCTAAATAAGATAAAACAAGTTTTATTTATTTGATGTCTCTCTAGGGGCATCTATCTTTACACTAGGAGAGTCTGTTGTTAAATGAATTGCATAGCGATTTATACAAAAATTGGCAAAAAAAAAAAAAAAAAACTTAGGTACCAATTTATTTAATACAATCCTATATATATATATATATATATATATCGCATGTAATAATAATACATTTATTCACAAGTAAAACAACATACACATCAAACATCCATTTCAAGAATTTTAACTGATTACATAACTAAATTTAAATTAATCCAACAATCAAAAATATTAAATTAAAGCCAAAACCAGAAGTACCTATAGAAAGTTTTTGGACACATCATATTAATTCTGTTACTATTAAGACTAAATTAATAATTGAAAAAGACAATCCAAATATGGAGTTTTCAACAATATTACCAGTTGTTGAAAACATAAAGGGTAAATTACCCTAAATATGCAGAAGAAAGAGGGAAAAGAGTCTTAACCCTAAATTACATACTATCAGAAAGATATCTAACATTTATTTAACAAACATAAAATATTGCACATTATTCTAAACTGCACTAAATCAATTAATGCACACACACACATATATCTATATAGTTTTTCATGTCGAAAATTATGATAATCCAGAAAGGAAATTGATATGCAGGGTGGTTCAAAATTCAGGAAATACGTTACTAATCGGTAATTCCCACATGAAACTGGAATATTTGTCATGGTACCAGCATTTCTTGGAAGTATATATATAATATATAAGGTATCCATAAAATTATGTTCACAACTTTAGACTTTAAAACTGTACTGAATAAAAACAAACGGTTTTCAACATGTGACAAGATAATTTATCAAGTTCTTTTTTGTTTTCCAGGTGACGCAGATTTGACGAAAAATGTGGACACTACAGGAGAAAGCTGGTTCATAGAGACAAGGTCCGATACCCAAGTCCAACGTTGGCGTCTGAAACAGATGGGCGATCGCCCCCTGTTTATGCAGAACACTACATGTTTCCATAAATGACGTATACCAAGCTCGAATGGTTGGCAGGGACGGTGGTTCCCTTCCATACTGTGTCCAAAAGTTTCGTTGCACTTGGGTATCGGACTTTGTCTCTATGAACCAGACTACACACTGAGTTTTCTCCTGTGACGCCCACATTTTTTACAAATCTTTGTCACCTAGAAAACAAAATAAACAAAAAAAACTTTATGAGTTGCCTTGTCACACGCTGAAAACAGTTTTTTTATTATCTAGTATAATTTTGAAGTTATTAAAGTTTAAAGCTGTAAAAATAATTTATGGACATCCTGTATATATATAAAAAAATCCATATCAGCAGACAGAGTGGCACATGGTGAAGTGATAATATACAATATAAGAGGTTTGGCTGTTATGGTGGACTACAAGGCCAGTGCCAGGGGTCCAAAGTGAAGAATTTTTAAAAATATTTATCTTATTTTTACAGTTAATAATACTTCAATATTTAGTATTAAATTCACTCTTTTAGAGCTTTATTGCTTATTAAATATTGTGAAAAAAATAATAAGTACATACTCAGTAGCATTACGCAAAGTGATTTTGCTAAGAAAGAGCCAATTACATTTTCTTTCGTAACTTCTTTCGATAATATTTATCTGCATGCTTTCAAGATATTGTTGCAAAGCTCTTTTTTTCTAGAAATTTTCTAGAAAGACCTTGAACTGTCAACCTATTTCTACTGGCTTCATGAACTTTCTAGAGATTTCGCCACTTCCTACATAATGACGCCACTTCCTGTTGAAAAACAATAAAAGCAAGCTGGTGAGCTAATAAGAAACCTGTGAGCGCTGTGTTGAGATTTGTTGCTAATCTCTGTTGTGAATTTTTACAAGTGCTGCTTTAATACGTGTGCTACGTTTCTTTGCTTAGGATATTTGTAAAATAAAGAGCTTTATTTTTTAAATCCTGCTTATTGGACTGCATTCACGTACACCCACAAGATAATTTGTCACAATTGGTCGGAATCGGAATTAACTGCCATGTTCAACAGTTTTCCCGGAGTTGCAAAAAGAAATGCAAAGCAATTGATTATGTACTATAAAAATCTGAAAAGGAAGGGCAATAAAAATAAATCCAATAGGAGATTTCAGATTTTCAAGACTGGATTCGCCTGTATCTTTATTTAACCTTCCAGCGGGTGCTCGTCTGCAAGAGATACTTATATCGTGCATCGTATTATATATTTATATCGTTCTTTTATAAATTTAAGAGCAACTTTTATTTATAAAATCTTTGTTTACTATTAAGCTAATAAATACAGATAACATAAATAAAAGTTGCATTTATTTTTGTAAAACAACACGATATATATATATGTAATACGACGCACGATATGCCGTACAATTTGTGCAGGTGCGCCCGCTGGAAGGTTAAACGATAACGCGATAGAAAGGCTACATTGTTCATACAGTCCAAATCATTTGTTCTATCTGGATGCACAGATCTTTTCCTTCTTTCGATTATTTCTAAACTTTCAATATCGTCTAAATACGACAATCCATCGTCTGCCATGTTTGTTTTGATAGAAGGTAGAGGAGAAATGCGCATGCGTAAAACGAAAGAAATGATGGACAACGGAATAATCGAGGAATCATCAGGTCCTTGGGCTTCGCCTATTGTGCTTGTTAAAAAGAAAGAAGGATCAACACGATTCTGTGTCGACTACAGAAATTGAATGAAATTAAGAAAAAGGACAGTTATCCTTTACCACGAATAGATGACACACTGGATACTTTGAACGGAAGTCAATGGTTCACGACATTGGATCTGAAAAGTGGATACTGTCAGGTAGAGATACGACCTGAAGATAGAGAAAAGACAGCCTTCACCACCGGACAAGGACTTTGGCAATTTAAGGTAATGCCTTTCGTATTTTGTAACCTCCCAGCTATATTTGAAAGACTAATGGAGACAGTACTACGTGGACTATCGTCTGAAGCCTGCTTAGTGTATATAGATGACATTATAAGTAAATTATTATATATTATTTAAGTAAAAAACGAGAGCGATTTTATTGGGATCGACTTTGTGCCGACGTTGAAAAATGACGTAGAGAATGCCAAGATTCCGGAGTCTGAAAAGGACCTAAAACAAGGACTGAAGGTCGCTTGCAGCGCTATAATGTGGGCGCACCATTCGAAAGCATGGCTTTGGATATCCTAGGACCTTTTCCAGTAACAATAAAAGGCAATCGATATGTCCTAGTATTAATGGACTATTTTACCAAGTGGCCTGAAGCAATTCCTATTCCAGATCAGGAAGCCTCGACTGTAGCTGAAGAACTCGTACGAAGCTGGATTTCATGTTATGGCGTGCCTATAATATTACATTCGGATCAAGGTACAAATTTTATGAATACATGAAAATTTTGGAGGCACGTTTGGAAAGCGTACATGCGTTTGCCAGAGAGCGAATTAAACTAGCCAGCGAACGAATGAAAACTCGTTACGAATCCAAAGCAACAGACCACCATTTCAAGGAGGGAGACCTAGTCTGGATGTATAACCCGAAGCGACGGAGAGGCCCGAGTCCCAAGTTACAACAGAACTGGGAAGGACCGTATACTATTGTCAAGAAACTGAACGATATTGTCTACAGAGGTCGCCCAACGCCAAGTCAAAAATCATCCATATCAATCGGCTAGCTCCATATCGGCCCATTGATCATAGTTCTATGTGATGAGACTGCCGGGGCGTGCAGTCTTTGAAGAGAGGAGCAGTGTTACAAAGCTGTAAAGTTGTTTCCCTGAAATGCTAATCTTGGCGACAAAAGGAATTTTCTAGAAAGACTTTGAACTGTCAACCTATTTCTACTGGCTTCATGAACTTTCTGGAGATTACGTCACTTCCTACGTAATGACGTCACTTCTTGTTGTAAAAGTATAAAAGCAAGCTCTCAAGCCAAGAGGAGTTAGTTGGATTTTGATCAGCAAGCAAGCTGGTGAGCTAATAAGAAACCTGTGAGCACTGTGTTCAGATTGTGCTGCTTATTGGACTGCATTCACGTACACCTACAAGACGATTTGTCACAATATAAAAATGAGATTACTTAGTTCAAAGCAAGTTAATTATCACCAAAGATTAATGAATAAATTATAAAAATGAATTAATATAATAGTTACGAGTAAAAAATGTAATTATAATGACAAAACACATTCCAAATTATGCTATTTTAAAACGACACGACTGACAATCGAAATGTATAAGTAAGTGTAATGCTTTTATAGGACATCCAACAAGCTAAATCCGGCTTAAACTCCATCATCCCCATGCATTCTAATCGTAGAGCTTATAAGCACAGGGGTACAGTCGTAGAGGGTACAGGCACACAAAATAAAATGGGACAGATTGCTAGAAAGCATTTCACTTAGAGTTTCGAGCATATATTGTATGGTTATTTTTCCTTGTCTAGTTGAGTTCTATCACCTCCTAATGCAACTACCAGAAATTTTTAAACATCCTGTATAAAAGGTAAATTCAACTCGCTGACTGACTTATCACGATTTCTCCCAACCGCGAGGCTAAGAACTTGATTATATTTTGCAACTTTTCTTACCCCTTAATTTCTTGCTGTTAAACTCGGTCTCGCACGAATATTTAGTTCCAAACATTTAAAGAGTAAAATGTTTTATTTCGAAAGCAGGCTAAGAAAAAGGCAATTAACATTCGCAAAATGTAAATTTCCATGAAATTCATATTTTTCAGTCTTACCAAACAACAAAAAAATAAATTCTTAAGAAATGAATTCCATATTAACAGTTTAACAGCCAGGTAAGCCAGTATTCCAGATGAAAAAG
Organism: Araneus ventricosus; assembly: GCA_013235015.1. Taxonomy (NCBI): domain Eukaryota; kingdom Metazoa; phylum Arthropoda; class Arachnida; order Araneae; family Araneidae; genus Araneus; species Araneus ventricosus. The sequence goes on along the minus strand of BGPR01001477.1, from coordinate 207,259 downwards.
CAGGTCGCCAAAGGCAGCTAATTGAAATAATATTAATTGTAAAAGATAAATTTTTGATTGCAAAATACTTCAAAAATCAGGTGATAATTTTTTATTTATCTCATGTGTCATTATTCTCCGATATGAATTAAAATGATATTAAGTGCAAATGATGAATTTACAATTCAAATGCACTAATAAAGCAAATGATATTGCTTTATTTTTATCTTATCATTTTCATATTATTATTCTCAAGAATCATTTTGTAACAATTCCCTCAAGGTTATAAAGTATTCTTTGCTTTGTTATAGCTTATTCATAAAAAAAATAGACTTAAAAGCATCATATACTTAGGGTTACCATAATTTTTTTGGTTGAAATCCTGACACGCCGGGGAGTGAGGGGTCTTGCAGGCTCCCAAAGTGCAATATAAAATTCTAAAAGCTGCACACCTACGAACCTCTTTCTTAACACTAGCACAGAGACTGAGGAAGAGGAAAATATTTAAAACGCCAGAACGTAAAGAAGATACAATTTTTACTAATTCAAAATTATATTAATGAAAAAAAGAATTTAAAAAAAACCTGCCAAAACTTTTAATCTTCAGTTTAAAATGGGGCCTGGATAAGAAGGCTCATCCACTTTCTCATCAACAATGGATGCAAACAGTGTAAACAATGAATTTTCTTTCACTGGAAGAATGACTTCATTTTTTTCTAATACATCAGATTTTCTCTTTTACAACTAAATTCCTCTCTCGCCGCATTCACTGGCGTAAATCCGGACACTAGTCCGGACGTGAGCTTGAAACCCGAACGTATGGTAACCCTACATATACTCAATTAAAAAATTTTAACCAGTGGGTGTGTTAACCTACGACTTTCTCATAGACGCCATAATATGTTACCGTTAAGCCTAGTCGTGTAGTAAAGAAAATCTAGCATGGAGTTTGGACGTAGTCTTCTCCGTTGATTGAATCCAAAATTCTACATTGAACTATAGTTTTGGTGTCTAAACGACACACCAAATTTCATATATTTAGCATGTTGCATTTCTGAGTAATCGTGTTTGAATACGAGAATAGACGGACCAACAGGGCTGGTTCAAATTTTGACACATATTTACAAGTAAGGTGATAAAACTGTATACCAATATCATCCATCTAGCATTTTTTGGTTACCGTACAGATGGACATAAATTCAAAACAGTTTTTTTCGGACTCGGGGTGTGACCTAAGACGTGAAGATTCACTAAGACCTCGAGATCAAATTAACTGACGATTACACTGCTTTGCATCGTATACTTCGTATATGCGAAAGTAAAAAATGTTTACTCCAAATATTGTTCCATCACCACATATATCACCTATATGCAGTTCTTTCAACCAGATAAAATCAGTTGAATTTCCACATGGAAATTAAATGTTACTTTTATAGGTAACTTAAAATCCTATTATTATAATTTTATTATCAAAATATTTAACGTTTACTCATTCAATAGATCTGATTAAAATATTGCTGAATTCTATTTAAAAATAAATCGTGTAATATCTTTATAGTGAATGATAAAAAAATTCAGTTTAATGTAACAATCGTTTCTGCCTGAAAACAAAAATATTTTTTTAACTAAGCTTGAATAATTCAATGACTTAAACTGTCATTATGAAATTCGCTTCTCACCAATGAGCTAACTTTAATCAGAAAGTCAAGGCATTTCATTCGCAATAAAAGTTGCCGGGTGTTTACAAAAGGTTTTTGAGTGGCATCGACTAAAGAGGATAGATTATAGATTATTTTAAAAAGCAATGAAATGCTAAAATTTTTAATAAAAAAATATGTAGAATTTGAAAAAGAAAGCTCATATTGAAGATAAACTTTAATACTAATTAAATTATTTCCGAATATTTTAGTGCGAGTGAGTGGGGGGGGGGGGAGGAAACCGTCGAAAGAAAGGCCTTTTGTTTAGCTATTAGAAGAAGGAGATTTACTTCATACATGGTTCTTAGTGGGTTGGCTCTATACAGGCAGAGTTGTTAGAAATTCAGCTAATTTTAAATCAAGAACAATCGCAAATTTTGGAACGAAATACGATACACATAAAAGGCATGCCGGATGAAAGTTTGAAAAATATAGGTTTTCGCAATAGAAATATTGCGAGGTAGGAGTGAATTGACTATGAAACTAAATTTGGTTAATCAGTCCATCGATTTAAATAAACATGTTCCCTCGAGTCATTTCCATCGACACCAGTTTTATGAAGATGCTTTCTTTTTCTCTGTCAACTGTACAACAAACATACAAATTCCTCACAAGCAAATAAATAGATATTAAGTCTTTCCAAAGTGCTCTAGTACTTCATCATGTCGCGCCATCGAAAAAAATCTAAAACCTAATAACACATGAATGTATAATTTTAATTTGATACGACCTCTTAACAACTTAATCGAGGCGACAGTTGAAATGCCTAAAGTAATGAAATTCAAAGCTACATAACTCATCAGTTTTACTTGCAAAAGAGTAGAAAATTTTTTGTTCAAAACATTAGTGTATCAAGATAATAAGACCCGGAATTGCATAAAAATTGAGAATTGGAATTTTTTCAATAATACATTTATACAAAACACGGAAGTCTGCTAAAAAAGAAAAAAAAAACCGTTTTATACAAATTAAAACCAGTTTTCGTTAAATAAATAAACAAAAAATTCTAGAACTTCGGAGTCAAAGTTGTCAATAAACAAAAAATGCAAGAACTTTGGATGTCAAAGCTGTCAATAGATGGCAGCACGGGGGAATCAATCAATATTAAGTTTTTAATTAATATCTTTTTAACTAATTATAGTTTTGTAATTTCAATGGTTGAAATGGATTCCTTGGATTATTTCCTACCTTTTGGTACTTTTTGCTTGTTTCAGGATTCATTGGTTCATGAAAAGATAGCCGGACATAGATACATACGTTTGTTTCCCTTCGAATTTTAATAGGATAAATGAAATGGCTATCTATTCCTCTACAATGATGTGTTAATTAACATTTAACGTAATATTCATACCAAGTTAATGTTGCAGCTGTTTACCTGGTAATTTTATGGAAACTGTAATAATATTTCATGCGGTTATAAAGTTAAATTGAAAATTGTGTTATTTGAAAAACTATTTATCTGCAATTTCTTTTTCGTTAAAAAAATTCCATTCCATTTATATTTGTTGCACACAGATGTACATGATTTGCTTAATGTAAAAAGTTCATTTTTAACAAAAATTAGTTCTTGTATCATTAGTATGTCAAAATGGATGTTGAAAAATTTAATATAGAATGCACACTTTAGCAATGAACTCCTTGTTGCAGTTCGGCTGGTTGCTGGAGGTTTTCCACCAGCAAAATAGAAAAGTAGAGTAGTTCTGCCTCAAAATCTTCAAGGATTACTCCCATTGGTAGGGGCTAAGACAGACTTCTATGTTTGGACCCTAGGTGGCTCTGGTCCTCTTTGACCAACACAAGATGCTATATTTCCTCATCATTAGTTTTGGAGTCAAAGATGAAAGTGTAGGATTAGAACCAACAAAGGTTATTCTTTTAAAAAAAAGTGACAAAAAGAAATCAATTCTTAAAAACCACTTTATTCCAAAATTAAATATCAACATAAGATTCATATTCACAAACTGATTCCCAGAATAAATTATAGAAAATATTCTAAATCTATTGTTTCATGGAATCTTGTGTTATTCATTGATACTATTTTGGTCAAATGATCTGAACAGCAAAACATAAGTTTCTATAAGGCGGGCAAATTAATAAGAACTGAACAAATCAAAAAGGTTTTAAGATACAAATTTAAAAGGCTGGAAATCGTATTAAAGCAAATCTGTAATTATAACACAGAATTCCATCATCATAATTCAATAAAAACTAATTTTATAAAACACAGTTTCCTTTAATCATTCATATATTTGTTATTGAACATGTTAATTATAAGCTTTTATATTAAAATGCAAATTTATGTATCTTAAGATATGACAAAAGAAAATTCTTTTACATATTACCAGTATAGAGACTAAATGAAAGCACTTTTGTTTATAAAATGCAGTAAATAGCAAATGTTATTGATTTATTTAGCATATTTTAAAGAATAGATATAAAAAAAATTAATATTTACAAGCTGAATAATGAAATTCCCATAAAATTAAATATTCAGCTCTTATTTATTCAATTAGGTGTTTCATAGAAAAAACAATAAGAACAACACTAAATAAATTAATATGGGGCGAGTCGCTGAATATGGACTAGAGTTTACATTACAGCACTATTGAAATTACAACTAATCACATATTTAGGCCATAAAAAAGCCAAATAATGTTATAATGATAGAAATGTGGAGCCTGAAATAATTTTTAGGAGAAAGCGCTATGCAGTTACCAGTTAGAAAATAAATTATTCGCTTGTAACTCAGTCATTCTAAATTATTTCAGATTAAACATTTTCTTAGAATTTGTTCAAATAATTTGCTTAAAAAATCTTCATGCTACATTTGCCACAGACACACACTTAGTAAGTCAGTAAGTGGCTGATGAAATGTTGTTGTTTAGAAAAAACTTCAATAAACATCACAAGTTTAAGGTTCATGAGTTCACCATGGTATGGGCCAGGAGCTGCATGTTTAAAACTGATTGCAAATGGTTTCTACTTCGTATGCATCAGCAAATGTTTCTTTTTAAAATAATGCTTCGGAGAAAATACTTTATTACAAAATTTCACATACAAATGGTTTCTCTTTCATATGCGTCTGTAAATGTGTCTTAAACTCCATTTGATAGAAAATGCTTTATTACAACTGTCACATGTAAACAGTTTCTCTTTTGTATGGATCCGCAAATGTGTTTTTAAATAATGCTCCCATAACTGTTTACATGTTGCATGTAAACAGTTTCTCTCTCGTATGTGTCCTTAAATGTTTCTTTAAATTACCACGCAAAAAAAAAAAAACATGGTGCATGTGAGTGCCATGTCTTATGTATGCCTCAATAAATGCTCCTTTAAACTGTGTTGTTCAGAAAAAGTGTTATTGCACATGTCGCATGCATACAGTTTATCTTTCATGTGCAAAAGAAAATGGGTCTTTAAATGATGTTTATGAGAAAATGCTTTATTGCATATGTCGCACATATATGGTTTTTCTTTCGTATGCATCCGTAAATGTCTTTTTAAATGACACATGTGAGGAAATGCTTTATCACAAATGTCACATGCAAACTGTTGCTCTTTTGTATGCGTTCGTAAATGTGCCATTAAATGCGACTTGTGAGAAAATGC
>BGPR01001477.1:162168-201964 GCA_013235015.1 Araneus ventricosus | reverse complement strand
AACATCACATACAAACGGTTTCTCTTTCGTATGTACTAGTAAATGTGTGTTTAGACGACACTTGTGAGAAAATACTTTATTACACATGTGACATGGAAACGATTTTTCGTTTGTATGCATCAGTAAATGTGTTATTAAATCATTTTGCTGAGAAAACGTTTTACTACATAAATCACAGGCGTATGACTTCTCCATTGTGTAATTAATAAGAAAATGTCTTTAAAAAATATGTTTTGAAAATACTCTAATTTATCAGCATGAGCTCTTTAGACTCAGTTTTCAAAAGAAATTTAAAGGTTTATACAAACATAATTTCTTGGTGCATACATCGCACATATGAAGTATACATGAATAAAAAATGTGTCCCTAAATTTGGGTGCAGGTAATATGCTTTACTGCGTGAGCCACAAGCATAAGAGTTCTTTTATTTTCGTGTAGGCATATAAAAATATTCACAAATGTAACTTAATAGACAACAAGAAATCTGCTTGTGTAACTCAAAATTGTTAAACGCATCTGGAGACACTACCTTTTCTATTTTGTGGCACTGGATTCCATCCAAGATATGCCGTATGTTGCAGCCTAAATCTGTGGAGCTTGAAACGGTCTCACTTTCTTTTGGAAAGATGTGATGTCTCTATAGCCGTTTTCAGTATCAGAGCACATTTCAAAATGACATCGTTCATGAAGGTCTTTCAGCCTGTGACTTTGAAATCTAAATGACATTAAAAAAAAGTTATGGACTTTCACTGTCAGAGCTATTGAAAATCGCTAATAAATGTACTCTAAAATTAAAACAGGTCCACAACGCTAAGAAGTTCTGATATACAAAAGCGATTAGAAAAAGAATGCACTAACTTTGAAAGGCTACATGTCCACAATTAAATAACAAAGAGCTCCTTTCTATAAATCACTTTTTTTGGTGGGAGGGTCATTCTAAAGTTTAATTTGATTGGGAAGATGTTTCACTGGTGTAGTGAGACTTACGTAGAGTAGCATTTGCTTTCAGGTTATGAATGCCTTGTTAGTCATCTGTTGCTCGTCGACAAGAGGTGGTTAGGAGTGATGTTTGTATGTTTGCTGGAATTTTATAGTTGTCGGTAAGAATATCAAATTTTTCTTGAATTAGTTAATAGGGGAACGGTGGTCACTATGGGCCGGCGGGTAGTACGGGCCACCTAGAGTTTCTAGGGCCTGCCAGTAGATTGCAACCCATTATTTTGCCTACAGTACAGTCAGATCATCTGTCTGCCATATAGAGATAATGGTTCACATAACTGCTCTGTTTCGTTCCTCAGGAGTTTTTCTTTGTTTATGATCATTTAAGTGGTTGCTTCGTATAATTTTTGACGATTCCTTGTACTTTTAAGGGTAAGGATAAAATTATGAAACTAGTGTTATTATTTAGCTTACTTTATTTAAATTATGGCGTGAAAGTTTCATGTTGCTGTTTTTTCTTTTTAATGTCGTTCGGGTAGTAAGGGCCATGTAAGTAAAACATAATTTTTTAAGAAAAAAAGGCCAAGTTCAAGAAGAAGCCTCAAGCCGAGGGGAATGATTTGCAGATGTCATGAAACTTGCACTTGCAGGGGGGAGGGGGCCTGGTGGCAAAGTGGTAAGGCAATGGCTTTGGGGCAGGAGGGCTCCAGATTCGAAACCCGATTCCACCAAAACTCTGCCGTGCATAGGGCCTTCTGCACGTTAAATAATACGCAGTTATCAAACACCCTCCCGCTGGTGTAGAGCTAAAGTTTGGAGAGTGGAGTAGGGTGCCAGCTCAGGCATTTTCCTCATCATCTGACCCCTCTTCAAAAAAAAAAAAAAGTGTGTCCCAAAATAGTCCTCGTGGTGCCTCAAAACATGATGTTAATATAACTAAACTAATTTTAATTCCAAGTGTTTTGGAAAATAAATTGTTTGAAAGTGCTGCATCCGACCATTACGGTGTGCTTAGAAGTACACTGCAAAGAAGAATTAATTGAATAACTGAGTAAGGTTAAATAACTCATAAGATAACGATGGAAATATAAGAAAATTTCTTTATATTATTGTAATTTGGCTACGGAAACAAAATATATCCATTTGTACTAAAAAAAATTGTTTGTTTTTATTTTAAACCTTGCATTTTTTTTGTGTGGTCCATACAACCCGACATATTTAAGTTTTTGTAAATTATAGACTTAAAAATTACTTTTCATATGTAATTTGTAAAGCTTAGATACATTTGTTAAATATAATCAACATGAAGAAATGTGTTCAAAGAAAGGTTTTGAACAGTTATAGCTCATTCAAATTAAAAATATAATTTTTATATTGAATTTTCCTTAAGGTTCCATACTACCCACCATTCCTCTATATTAATGAAATATACTATAAAATTTTTTGTATAGTTCAAATATTTGATTAGTATTTTTTATCTGTCAACAGTAGATTTCATTTATAATTTAATAATTCATGCAGAAGAGGACTTAATGCATCTAAAATACTTGTTATCATCAGTCGCACAACCAATGGTGCCATACGATAGTCAATTATCATTGATTGAGAGTTAATGATTTGTATGCATCTGACTAAAAATCATTGACTATAGATTACTGTAACTCATTGTACGCAAGTACCACACAATCGTTTCACTAGTAATGTTCTTTATATTATGAGAGTTTCTTTTCAAATTTTTTACAACCCGATTTATACAAATTATTATTACATTATACATTTTTATAATAATAAATTATTATAACTATTAATTATATTGAAAAATTATAATAATTTCCTAATAATAATAAAAAAATAATTTAATTACTACGAAAAACATGGATACTCAATTTGGTTTAGCCAAGCTCGGAAGAAATTTTGAACGGCAATTTTTTTTTTCTTCTTCTCTTTCTTATGAATAAAAAGTAATAAATTATTTCGAAAATTGCCACAATACAGAAGAAAGAAGAAAAAAGAATAGTTAAGAAGGCAGGAAATACTGTAAAAATCAATAATTCGCTAACAAAAAAAAAGAAACGTTGTAAGGAAATCTGAATTTCAGTAAACAAATTCGATACCAGCTGATGACGTAGCAAATGGTGAAGAGATGCTGTAAATACAAAAAGTTCTTGGGATGTGTAGCGATTTCTAAATTTTCAGTGTGTCACTCTCCATACAGGGTCAATCTGTTAAATTCCTTCCGTCCAAAGTTTTAAATCTGGTTGCTTTCTTTAATTTAACCTATAAATTTTTACTTTGGAGTTTTTAGTGTTTGTTACCATTGAATGAGAGTCATGGGTATGGTCCCCCTGGATAGTGGTTATTTATTTTGAAGATTTTTATTTAAACGCACTTACTATTTTGTAGCGACACTTATATTTTGACAGACAGCAAAAGTTCAATCAATACTTAAAAAATTGGCCGAAAATTCCAGAAAAAACCGGTCAAGAAATTATTTCCAAAATTGCTACACTTTCACAGAAAAGCAGAGTTTGCATTCAATGGATTCCCTCCCATGTTGGAGTCTTCGGCAATGAGGTGACGGACTTGCTTGCGAAAGAGGGAAGTGCTCTTCCTTCTGCCACCTATATGGTGAACTCTTCGCGTCCGAAATATTTTCTATCCACAGGGCTAAAGCAAATTCTACTTGGAAAGTCCCACCCGCACACGAATGGTATGCTGGAAATTATCCTGGTCTGTCTCTACAGTCCGAGGGTACAAGATCCCCACAGACTGCATTGGCCAGACTTCATAGTGACCATATCAAAAGCTTGAAATTCGTCGACAAGGAAAAGTCTTATTCCTCTTGCCCTTGTTCCTGTCCTGCTCATGTTATTGACTGTATTGGCGCCTATGCGAGGCTGCTGTGGAGTGAGGGGGAAAATGGACTTGTGGTACTGTTAGAGCGACATGGTATCATGGACCTGGTCTAGTATTTGGACCAGGGGGACATGAAACACCAACAACTATTTTGTTGGATCTTGGACGTGTGAAACAGGCCTCTGGGGGTCCAGTTTTAATTGATGACTTTAGTGATTGTATTGCTGCTGATTTTACTGTTTTTATTGATGTATGGATTTTATTTATCTTTTATTGATGACTAGCCACCTTCGACGACCAGCTTGACTGCCGGAAATAAAATTTCAACTGAATCTCTTATGCATAATTTTATATTCATGGTTCGCTTAACAAAGTAGTTTTAAACTTCAAATTGCTATAGACATTTAAGCTGCATTCTTTTCATAGCCTTGCACTTGTTCTGTTCCTTGTCCACATTAACGTAAAATACGCATTTGATTTCAACATTAAATCGGTGTGGTACATTTTACGTCCAACAGCATACTAATTGGCTTAAAACATAGCAACGTTAATCTTTCAGTATCTTGAGTACTTCCTTTACAGATTTCACAGAAAAATTGATCAAATAAAAACAAAGAAAGTAAAATCCAGTTAAATATTTCCTTAGCTTTCAACAATGCAAGAGAAACATGCAATTAAACATTTCTTTAAACAATGAAAACGGTCTGAAATGCATTGCAAAAATGAAAAGTATTGCTGAAAATTATGCCGAAAATATTTTTTTAAATTTATTAAAATTAGAGAAACAATCGTACACCAACTTAATTGATATCATTGAAAAGGTAATTTTTAAAATTTTCAGATGGTGTAAAAATAATTTTTGAGCTGTAATATTTTTAGAAGTTATTAAGGAAAAACCGCTAAAATTTAGCTTAGTGCATAATTAATTAAAATTAAAAAAAAAAAACGGCTCTAAGGTGCACATTCCCACCCTCCAAAGTATGTTTGTGCCAAATTTCATTGCCCTAAGCCTAGAGGCCTGTCCTGTAGAGTGCTAACACACACACAGGCTCACAAACATTCTCCTTTATTAATAGTAGAGATTTTATTACTGCAGTTTGTAGAAAAATTTTATCATTGTAGACATTGGACTAATAGTCAAAGGGAATTGTACATAAAAGTTTTATCTTAATATTAATACAGGAACCTCGTGTTTGGGTGTGATGTTATGACTTTATGTAGTATGACTACTACATAAGACTGACTACTACTAGATCTGATAGGTTTATAAAGAATGGTTTCTCTGCTTGGTGAGAAGGTGATGCTTAGGGTTGTTATCAGATTCATAGTTATTTTAACTCATTAATATTTTATAATTAGTCCTCCCTTGTGTGAGCATTTGTATTTGTTTTCTTTTGTGTGTGTGCGTTGATTTTTGGTGTATTTTTAAATGGCGTTTAGAGTTCTTACACATTTCAGACAGAGATCTACACTCTTCCCCATCGACTTGTTGGGTAGGGTGGGTCTCTACTACAATTCAGGGTCATAGCTGTTAGACGAGAAAACATGTTGTTCCCAGTATTAAGCAGTAACAAGGCTAAGTGGGCTGTAGCCCAGGGGCAGAATTGATTACAAGGCTCCTGAAAATTTACTATACTGATTTTATTTTAATTCTGAACCCAAAAAAATGATTTAATTAAAATTTTAAACAGTGGTAAATCCAGCATTTGGATCGGGGGTGAGGTCATAAAAATTTTGTATCGTCATGACAAATTTCAAAAGACTCATGTAAATCAAAACACTTTAACTTTATAGACTTGACAATAAAAATCATAAAGAACACTACAATACTTTGGATAATTTAATAAAAACAGAATGAAATAATTAGCCAAAAAGTGTTTTTGACCGCGTGAACGTACAAGTATGAATGGAATGACTACAAAAGTGGGGATGTTTTCGAGTCTGTCAAGCCAGGAAGAAATGTCGTCATGTTTTTTAAATTTATTTATTCATTTATTTTTTGAAAAAAAGCGAGAACAGTTATAGTGATTTTAAATATAATCAAAATTTCTGGTTTAGCTCTGGGGGAGGCTGCAGCCCCTGGATTCGCCACTAATTTTAAATATGTTATTAGGGTTTGTGATGAGACAGCCATCCATTTTGTAATGTTACATAAACATGTATATCAGTTTAAAAAAGAAAAAAAAATCATGTAGAGACAATCAGTGAAAAAAATCCAAAATAATGCGTATAATAAAAGTTACCTAAATTCAGTGGCGTAGCCAGGGAGTGCTCAAGCACCCACTGAGATCCTCAGCGGCACCCTCACGCACCTCAATTTCTTCCAACTTTTCCCTTGCTATTCTGTAAAATATTAACATCAGTATTTTAAAGTTTGACAGCTCATTTTTTGTTTATTTTGCACCCTAGATTTTTTAAGCTTTAGCTTTATATATTTCATAAATATATGTTTAAAAAATAGAAAAAATTACCTTAGAATTTAAATACATTTAAGGATGAATTTAACATAAACAAGAACAAGAATTTAAATAGATAATTTTCAGAATATCCCTAAAATAAAATTTTATTCGTATTGTAAGAAGAAAAGAACGGGCATACAAAGTATATTTACTATCATTTAGGAAAATAAAACAATTATGATGAGAAATATTCTGTTGTTGTTGTTTCATGTCCCCCTCGCCCAATTCCGGACGTGAAGAGATCACTAGAGGTTGCAGAAGGAAGAGCACTTCCCTCTTTCGCAAGCACGTCTGCCTCCTCTTGGAAATATTCTTCCCCCAGAATATAAACAAAGAAATGAAGCTCATGCAAATTCAGGAAATGGAAACGAAATTGTATCATTCCATAAGAATGTTTTGTACAAAAAGAAATACGACACCCTGAGGAATATTCTAGATTGAACTTGATCTTTTCTTTGTTTTTTTTTTTCTATTCTTAAGAATCGTTTAGAAATTTAAACACATCTGATGTTCGAAGCTCGCTGAAGTTTCTTCTGATTTTTAGTAATTTAAGGTTCGTATTTTTTTCATTAGATCCCTGTGATGTTGTTCAACGCACGTTCACTTTCACTCCATTTTTCTTTATAATTTTCATTACTTTTTCATTTTATTTTCACTTTTGTTTTCTGAAAAATAATGATCTACCTACACAGCCGTATCTCAGTTTGATTTTACCCTCTATGCAAGCTATAAGCTGAACTTCTTTTAGGGATAATTTACTGAAATCTGCTCTCATTACCTCTAGAACATTCCAGATGTCAATAATCAAACCATTATGTTTAAAAAGTTTGATATATTTCCTCTTTCGAGAAGCTTCGTTCTTAAAGGTACATAAGCATGCAGTTGTGTAATTCTTAGAATGGATGGCAATGATGAAAAAGAATGTTAATTTCGTTTAAGTATTGATTTTTGAAAGCCTGTTCTTAGTTGCTTTTACGTGAATACCAAGTTGATATGTTATGAATTAATTATTGAATTATTAATATTGTGGCATCTACATATAATTTCGATATTGCTGCTTGCACCCACAAATTTGTAATTGCATTATGATGTTAATAAATTTGTGTGATTGAATTTTGGAATCTTTTGTTGCGATAAGAAACATTTCATGTTTTACTATCAACATACATTTACGTCAGAAAATTTTAAGTTGATTACTGTTTGATACAACAATCCCAATCAACGTTTTATGTTTTAACAATATTTATGTTTCTGATATTGTTCAATTTTGATTTTAATTTTTTTAAAAAAAAGAAGTGTTTAATTTTTAAAAAGAGATTATTTGTTGAATTCAAATATGTTTTTAAATTATGTAAGCAAAGTTTAATTTGATTATAATTTAGTGAAATCAATTATTAAAGAAACAGAATTTTAAGGAAATGGTTCTTAAAAATTGTAGTTTGCATTGCAATACCCTTTTTAAAAAACAATTAGCGTTAACGATTTTCCTTCGGGGGGGGGGGATTTATTTGTTGCAAAAAAGCAATTGCATATTTTCTTCATTTGATAGGGAAATTACTGTACAAGAAGTAAATTCAAGCAAATGGAGGCAGATAAAGAAAAGAGAAAGCTCCCAGGCAGCCATTATCGACAAGTGCAAAAGAAACATCTATCAGAGAAAAGTGTGAAAAATACACAGAACATAGAATTATTTTTTAAAAAGAATCTGCAACAGTTAATTTGTCTTTGAATATCGATGCTGTGGAAGTAGACAATGAAAAAGAGACTCCTGCCGTAACATCTTAGTTAGCACCCCTGAAGAAGTTGTCGAGAGTACAGCATTCACTATTCAAAAATCCCTTGCTTTAATTGCGCCAGAAAGTAAAAGTTCCTCAAGTGTTTTAAAAAACAGAGATGTTGCCCTATTCCATGGTACAGATACAATAGTGGATGATGCTATGAAGAAATAACTGATTGAAGAAGGGTTTTGGCAGACTAGAATAAAATATAAATTTCCAAAATCATCTACAGACAATAGGAGTTTTCAATTTAATTGGTTAAATCGCTTTAACTGGCTTGCGTATAGTGATAAAGAGGAAGGAGCATATTGCAAGTTCTGCGTAATATTTGCCTCGACCTCAATGCACAACAGACTTTTATTTCAAAGCCCCACAAGAAATATAGAACTGCAATTGAAGACTATTTGAAGCTTCAAAATTCTAAAATTCACCAAAATGCTGTCCATGACTGTTCATAATTTTTAAACTGCATGAATAAAAAAACAAGTAGTGTAATAAATCGTGTAAATGATCAACGTGCCAAAGAGGCATAGAGGTAGGTAAGAACAGAGCCATTCTAGCATCCATAATAAAGACTAATATTTTGCGATGAGCAAGAAATTGCCTTGCGGGGACATCAGGATTCTGGAATTCTTAAAGAAGATAGTAAAGAAAATTATGGAAATTTCAGAACAGCATTGTGCTTCTGAATTGATGCTGGACATGAAATAATAATAATAAAAAAAAAAAAACATCTAAAAGATCATCCTGGAAACGCCAGCTGCATAAGGCTGGAGACCCAAAACTCTATAATAGAGGAAATCGGCGAGTTACTGCAAGAGCAAATAGTAAAAGAAGTGGCTAAAGAAGAATTCTTCAGTATTCTAGTGGATGGGACAATTGATTGCTCTGTGGAAGAACAATTAAGTATTTCTCTTCGGTATATACTGAATGGAAAGTTATTTGAAATTTTTTTCGGATTTGTTAAAATCACAGACGGCACTGCCTTAAATATTTTCAAGGTTATTTTAAGGGAATTAGAGAAAAAAAGGAGTAGATAAAACAAAGATGAGAGAACAAGGCTATGACGGATGTACTGTAATGAGCGGTCACACAAGAGGAGTGCAAGCTATTGTAAAAAACACCTGCCCAACGGCCTTCTATATGGACTGTGCAAGTCATACGCTAAATTTAGTTGTCAACGAAGCATGCGAAATTCGTGTCATTCGAAATACGCAAGGAACGATTAAAAAGAATGTTCTTTTTTTAATTCCTCCGCCAAAAGAACACACAAATTGCAAACAATCATTGAAGAAACGTGCCCCAAAACATCACACTCTCGTTTGAAATATTTGTGTGCTACTCGTTGGGCGCAACGCCATGAAGCAGCAAATATCTTTTTAAAACTGTATCCTGGAGTACTTTTAGTCGTAGAAATTCTTTCTGAAGAAAAAGATAGGGACACATCGATCAAGGCAGAATCTTTTCTTACAGCCATTTGTGATACACAATTCATAATGTCAATTTTGTGCAAGCATAAAGCAAGTTGTCTTTTATTACCTGCCTCAAAGCAACTTCAGGTGATAAATTTAATTAAAGATATAAAAAAAAAAAGCTTTGAACAAATCAGAAATGATGTTAAAAACGAATTATCAACCATTTATTCAAGAGCATGGAGACTAAGCGAAGAAAACAATTTCAAATTGAAATTACCAAGGCAAACTAAAAGACAAATTCACCTAGGAAATTATGGGATAGATAATGTAGAAGATTATAGTAGAGTTTCTGTTTTTATTACTTATTTGGATACTTTAATTAAGGAACTGAACTGTCGATTTCAAAATGGCTTTGAAACTGCAGCATTTTTGGAATATATTTTACCCTTTAGATGCTGCGAAAAACAATTTGAGGATGTCATGGACGTGACATCATTGCATTCCTCAGATATCGATAGTGATGTTGATATTGTGAAAGGAGAGTTTAAAGTTAAAAAAAAAAATGGCAGAAGGTTGAGCCAGAACCAAAAGCCGAAGACAGCAGTCGAAGCTTTAGATGAACCTGAAATAAAGCTTCTTTTCCCAAACATTTCAAAGCTTCTAAACATTTTTGGGGTACTGTAACTTCGCAGAGAAGTTTTAGCACTTTGCAAAGAACTAAAATTTACCTACGGTCAACAATGGGTGAAAATCGATTAAAGGGATTGTCGATGATGTCGATCCATCGAAGTAGGACATTGATGTAGCAGTCATCTTCGATAGACTGGCTGCCAGAAGATCTAGGAGACTCAGTTACATCATTTAAATTTATATTCTTTAACCCTATAATCCAAATTTATTTTTCAATCGGGCAATTTCAAGGAATTAAAATTTTATTGTTTGAACAGTAGTAAATGAGTAAAACTCTTCTTGAAACCACCATTTTTCAACATTTATTTTTATTAAATGCATACAGCTGGGGCAAATCAATTAGAAAATAAATAACGATGAGTATTGTATTTAGCTTTTAAATTTCAAACATAAATTGCAATTTTTGCAAAAAATTTAACGCAGATTTTAAAACAAAATTATTTCAGAAACTCAGAATCCCATCTTAAAAACTTATTGAATTCAATTTTTATTATATTCTAATTAAAGAGTTAATTAAATCTATGAATCATGATCCGATTTGTAATTTTATCATGGCATAGTTTAAAAGAAAATTTTCTTAATGCATATATTGAAGTGAATAGAAATTGGTTTATATATTATAGAGTTAAAGAGAGTGTGAATTAATTTATGAAGACTACTTTAGACTCTAAAATATTAAGGAACATTGCTTTACATTTTTTTTTTTTTTTTGCCAAAAAAAAAAAAAAAAAAAAAAAACTCGAATTACACTCGTAAATATTTCATTTTGTAATTATGTTATTATTAAACGATAGCACTATGTAAATATCGAAATGTTAAATAAAACCAATAAATAATAAAACGTAAAATAAAATTGTAGTTTTATTATGATGTTTCACTATGATAAGTTTATTTTTAAGATATGGACAAATTTTCAAATGATTCATTTCCTATGACCAGGTGCCGCCCACATCCCTTACTTCAGCACCCTCCTTCAAACATTTCTGGCTACGCATCTGCCTAAATTATGGAAACTGGCTTGCAAAATCCTAAATTGAAAAGGCACTGATTTGCAAGGCGTTAATCAAATAACAGGTCTTGTCTTTTTCGCCTTTAAATATTTAATTAGGTACGTATTTTCGTTGGGCCACAGGCTCACAAATTCCTAGTTAAGGCTATGATGGGGCACCAAGTTACCCTAGCTCAGGATGCTCAAATTCGTTAAGATGGCCTGATGGTGTTTTTAATGTTGTGAATGAAGTCGGTTGAAGGCGATTCTCTTTTGACTTCTACTATCGTCACAGCCCAAAATGTGAGGCCAGAACTCTGTGTTGTCAAGTATGCTGCTGTTGATTCAGGAACCCTTTCAGTCCAAATTTTGAGTGTCTCAATCATTGCACAGGCGCAGCAATGTACAAAGGCGCTCCATCTTCTATAAAGGCGACAGTTCAAGTGCCTGTCAGGCATGCGATTATGTCAAAATCCTATCACGTAATAGTTTTATCCTGCAACTCGGAATTCTGTACGGCAGTACAGGATTATCAATGTGAATAATCCTCAAAGAATGTATGTACAAAGACGCTAAGAGTATGTTGAACAGCATAGACTGAGTTTCATACACTAGGAGAGCGTCAATACATGTAAATGTCCTGTATGAAATGTCTGAAGTCCATGCAGCTTTTGCACCAGATAAAGTTTAATGTGTGAAATGGCTCCACTGTTGATATCTTAATCGACTAAATTTTCTTCGAGGCATCAATTTTGCTGTTCACTGCTAGATGGCCTATTACAAGAATTGATTACAAGAGAGAATTACCTAGATGGCATATTACAAGAAAAAAATGTTAGAGAGATGACTCGTATTACAAAATTATGGCAAGAGAACAAAATCTGAAAAAATTTCCACATTTCAAATGCACCAGCCCTAACTCCGAAGTGCTATTTGCAAGGACCTATATTAATGGGATTAGGGAACATAATTTTCATTTGAGATACATGAAAATAAACATAAGATTAAGATTGGCTGATAACCCAATGACGACTAGGAGAACCAACGACAAATAAAATGGATGATATCAGAAAAACTATACAATATATCTCTTGTGAAAAGGGATGGTGTAAGAAGAACACCATCTCTTTTCACAAGAGATTCAAACATAGCCATGAGGATTTTCAAGTGACCCTTAAGAGAGCTAAAATTCATTTATACTACTTTCTTTTACTATGAATTTAAAAACACATGAATACGAATAACTTTCGCATTTTATTCGAGTTTAATTGATATTCATTGTAATACAGTCGTGGGCCTCGTACAGGGTGGTCATAAATTATTGGACTCATTTCAAAAATTAATAATAATTATAAAAATCCTACAACGTAGCAACTTTGTTCCTTTTTTAATAGGATTAGCTGACTTTTTTTTTTTGCAGATAGTTAACGAGTCATTAAGGGGCACTAATTCTGCTGCAGGGAGAGATTCCCAACACAAGTGTCAAAATGGCTAATGTGCAGCAGAAGGCACGTCTCTGGTTCCACGAAAGCAAATCAATCAAACCACAGTTCAAAGAATTATTTGGTTAGAGCATCAAAATTTTCATTCTCCAAGTAAGAACTCTATTAAGTATTGGTATGAGCAATTAAGGAGCGTTCCCTTTAATTTCTCATACCAACACTTGATGAAGTTCTTACTTGGAGACTGACAATTTCGATACTTTAGGCTGAAACACCTGAGTACTGTTAAAATTGATATGCTTTCGTTTAACCAGAGACATGGCTGCACGGTAAACATTTTGACACTTGCATTGGGAATCTCCCCCGAATCAAATTTAATGTGTCATGTAACGGTGCGTTACCTTATCTGAAAAAACTTTTTGAGCTACTCTCTCATTATATATAAAAAAAGAAGTTGCTATAGGGTTTTTTCTATTAATTTTTGAAATGGATCCAATAAATTTATGACCACACTTTCTAATAATTCTAATTTTAGAAATAAAATTAGAATTATTTAGCTATTAATTAGTTTATTTTCTAATAAACTAATTTTTCCCCTGAAATCTTCTTTCATCTGAGTTTTATTTAAAAACGAATCTTTCTGCATTTAAATTTACTTGTAAATAAATAAATATTGAATTTTATTTGAGTTTCATTCATATTCTTGTCTTTATAATCATTATTCTCCAATTTTTTTTTTTAAAAATCTGAATCTTACTTGGAAACAAATAACTTTCAAATTTCATTTCGGTCTTTAAATTTACTTGAATGTCAAAAAATTTTGAATTTTATTTGAGCTTCATTTATATTCCTGGCTTCTAATTATTTTTCCTTGAATTTTTTATTTTTAAATCTCAATTTCACTTAAAAACGAATAAATTTCAAACTTTATTTATTCAAGTCGAATTTTAGTCAAGTTTCATTGATACTCCAGGTTTTATAATATTTTTTTTTCCCGAAATCCCGGAATGTTTTTACTATTTGATGTTAAAAGGGGGCTTTCACAAAATTTAAATTTGAATTTCTGAAAAAGTTAATAATTGTAATATTTTTTGTCACTCGTCAATAGGTTACTGTCTTACTTGAAAATACATTAGAGATATCTTTGAACATAATTTTAATGCTGTTTACAGCCCATTCGTTTTTTTTTTCCCTGAAAAATTTCAAAAGTGTCAGAAGTCCCCTTTTAAAATCAAGTGATTTTACATACATGTGTGCATACGATAATAAACACATAGATTTAAGTTTGCCAACTAAACTCAAACAATTCTTTAATGATAAAAGCAAACAGAAAATTTTAAAAAATAGATACAATTTAATTAGTTACTAGAGAATCTATCACCGTGCAATTTTCCAACTGATAATAAAACTTACATGGTAACATTTTAAAATAGCTAAATCATGCATTTTCCCACTTTATATAAATTACAGCAAAAAAAAATTAATAAATAAAAAATATTAAGAAAGACAGTTGTGATAACTATTTTTTTTAATTCTTTAATACAGTTTAAAAATTATAACTGGATATAAAATATCAAAATTGCTTTCATGTTAAAATTTTAGATTAATGAAATCAATTTATTCCTTACATATGTTACAGTTAATGTGGTCAATCAGTTAGCATGAATAATTCCCAGCCAATGTGATAAATCAATTAATCATATTAACAGGTTCAGGTAACTAATTATTCATACTAATTGGTTAATCACATTTACTGTAACATATTCTAAATTATAGTTTGAAGAAAGAACTCAATTTAAATTCATACATGACATCATAAAAATTGGAAACAAAAGAAAAAATGCTACTATAAATTGAAAGTACAAATATTTTTGTCTTTACTACATAAAAACTAAAAATATACATAAAAAAATAGAGAAAGCAATTTTAAAACATAGTATACTTGACATTAAATGTGGATAGGCGACTTTTTGAATGATCTACACAAAAAGGAATACATAATATTACTCATTTCATTATATTTGTTAAGTTATTTAAATGTATTTATAATTCAAAAATAATTACAAATTTTTCTAAATGCATGGAGACCTTGTAAACTGTAGAAAGAAGAGATTAACTTTCTTTTTTTAAAGTATTTAAAAAATATCTTAAATGCAAAAGATATTAATGAGATATGCTTTTAATCTATCTGAAAATCAAGATAGTTCTTTTTCAGTGAATATAGTCCTAGTTTTAAAATTGAATACATAATAATAGTATTAAATCAAACGAATTCATATCTCACTCTTTAAATACTTCTATGAGGGAAGAAAGAATATAAATAGATTACTGACAATTTATGTTAGACATATTTAAAACCATTTTAAATAAAGATTGCCTCTTTAAGAAAAGAACTAAATAAAAGTAATCTACTCAAATTTGCGAAAGCCTAATAGTATTTACTTGAATTATTAGACGCTGAATGTTACAATATTAACGCAGGAAACTAAGTGTAAAAAAAATGGAACCCTCTAAAGGGAAACAGACATTGAATAAATTAAAAATTGCTTGCATATCTGTTCTTTTCTTTCTCTAAGTTAGACCATCTTTCCTGCCTTTAGTAACAAACATTTTTAGAAATTTCTGTTTGACGCCAATTCAGGACAAAACGTGCCAGGAACCAAACATTGCTAAGTCAATATCCGTTCACTGACCGACAATGGCCTGATTCATATTAGACATCGAATCGAATGGAATTTAATTGGAATCCGTACTGAAAAATAAACAATTAAATTCTTTGATTTCAAAAAAAAATTATCTAATATATGTATTGAATAAATAAATTTATCTTTTACTGCTTTCCATCAGTGTTTTAATTACGGCTATAAAATTTACAAAATATCATAACTTATTTTAAAAAATGTACTGAATAACACTGGCATGTAAGCAAAATCTTGTTTTAACATCTTGAGCTTTGATTCAAGGATTTCCGCAATTTTGAAGTACATATATATCGCTGGACTTGCTTTTCTGAGCTTTTGTTTTCTCTTCAATGAAGTAGGTTTGTGTTAAATTTTGTTTACAATGGAATGAATTTTTTCTAGATAGTATACTGTGGTTGTTATCGATTTAGTAATTCTGCATGTCTAGTTTCTAGATGACAATATTCTGACGAACTGTTATTTTCTACGTAATATCAAAAAAATTCAAATACCAGTGATGTAGCTACTACCGTCAAATCAAAAAGCAAAAGTGATTAATCATTTGTAATTAAAAAAGTAAAAATGTTTAATTTTTATTTGATTTTTGAATAAACTCTTTAAAGTTTTAGCTTTATAGTTCTATGGAATGAGAATACGTATGCCATGAAAGTTGCAGTTCTCTAGAACGAAACCACAAATACCACCATTTCTTTCCCTCGACATGTTTCTCTTGTGATTCATTTTCTCCCTAATCATTTTTCCCCAATAGCAGCTCTTCCTTGCACGCTATTGGTCTTGTAATGAGTGGCTCGGGTGAATCCTATCCCTCTTTTGTTGTGGATATGTTTTCGAATGATTGCATCACTTTTGTAATACATGTGACTGAAGACTTCATCGGATCAGATGACGCAGAAGATCGTCATACAGCTGACTGAAGTAATGGGTAGATTTCAGTTAAATCTGTTGTTACTCGTGTTTTGATACCTGAAATTATTTTTAGAAGTTCGCCAGAGCAATTAGGATATGATAAACGGCCTCTTCCAACAATTGTATTTTCATGTGTTATACTTTAATTTCACTTTAATATTTTCTTTTTAGATTAATAATGGTGGTAATCTGAATATAAATCATTCTAATATGGAGGATGCATGATAAAAGAATAATCCCTACACTTTATGATATTTCTGAAAAAGATCGATTGAAAATATAATATAAAAAACTAAATTATGCTGAGACCAGTATGCTTCCTCCATTATTCTTATTATTATAATTAAAAATTGTTACTTTGTACGTTTTTTTAAATTATCAAATGCATTGTTTAATCTCAAATAGGTTAATTACTCTTCATGCATACTATTTTTCCGATTACATAAACTCTCATTTAATAAACTTACTTAAACTTTACAAAAAATTAATTTTATTTTTCAGTTTAAAGCATAATAATGTTATTCAAAAGTTGCCTAGCAACCCAATTAAACAAATATAAGTTTGTTAATATAAAGCTAGTCAAAATTGAAATAGAATCACACTTTTTCATGAATGCAATTTGTTTTGGTAAATTTCTTGTTTTAAATTATCATTTTCATTAGTACATCTAATCTAATCTTAATCTCTAAGCACCTTATCCATTATAAATTTAGGGTAAATTTATTTTGCAAAATCCAATAAATAATATATATATGAAAGTTACTTGTTAGAAAATAATCATTATATATAAATATTCTCTTCCCCCAAGAATACAAAAAACACCAGACGAGTCTTCATTTAAGTAATTTAATCATTTTTGGTACAGAAGTAAATAATTTCAAGAAATGTTATACCATAATCCTAATTGCTCGCCAAACTATTTAGTTAACACTTTAGAAGCAAACCACTAGAAGTAATTTCAAATAACCAAAAAAATATGGTACGATGGCAGATGATAGTATTTAATACCATAATATTTAATAAATAATATAAACAGATATCCATTTATTAAACATTTTTTTCAGTTAAAAGTTGCCTCGGAGTCAAATTGCATTAAAATAAATAAAAAAGTTGTAAGGGCACTAACTGAAATAGAATTTCATACTTACATGAATGCCACTTTTAAAATGGTAAATTCTTAAGGAAATTATCATTTTCATTAGTAAGGATATTAAGCTTTATCCATGATCATCATGTCAATATTTTGCATAAACTTATAATAAATAATATGCCCAACTACATCTAAAACATTTGTTGAAAATAATCACATAGATAAATTATCTCCTCCTCCAAGAATAGAAAAACAGATGAGTCTTCATTAAGTGCCTTATAAATACAGAAATAAAGACAAGTAGTATAACCATATCATAATCCTAATTTCTCTGGCAACCATTTAGTTAACTACTTGTAGAAGTAATTTTAAATCATAATCAAAACATGTGACAGAAGGAACACCAAATAGATGTGCGAAAAGATAGTAGTAATTATAATATTTAGTGAAAATACCATGAACAATATCAATTACTGAATATTTTTTTTGAGTTAAAAGTTGGCCATGCAACTGCACTAAATAAATATAAGTTGTTATCAAGTTGTATAAAAAAAATGGACTGAAATAGAATTACACACTTTCTATAACGTACTTTAATTGTAAATTTTGGTGAGATTACTGGCTTTTGCCAGATATTGTGCTTTATCCATGATCAATTTACAAATTATTTTGCACAAATCCTATAATAATAATATGCCCAACTATATGGACATACATTTGTTGGTATCAATCATTACAGATAAAATTATTTCTTCCCCTTGAAGAATAGAAAAAAAACAGATGAGTCTCTCAATATATACCTAATACTACTAAATTACAGAAGTAAATAATTTCAAAAAAAATAACTATATCATCTATATTAATGCTACGAAGAAAACTTTGTACCCCTTTTAAGCAATACTGGTGAGCAATGGGAGAAAGGAGATTTGGCATAGTTAAAGTTCATGTGGAGAAGGAGGAAAAGATAAAAGTGTATAATATGTGTTACAAATACATTAAATTCAATAAAATAAAACATTCACTGTATAAGTTCACATAATGAAATTATGAGTGAATGATTTGTAATTGATTTAATCCTGCAGTGAAATCCACTCCAAGAGGGAGTTTATTTAGATTATTTATAAAAAAAACTCTTCAGAATGAAATACAAAATGCGGATGATTTAAATCTGTCAATGTCAAACACATATTAGTCTGTGGTCAAACAGTTGCACAGAGTAGAGATTATCGCTAAAGAATTTATATATAATATGTATTACAAATACATTAAACTAAATGAAATAAAACATGCATTGTTTATTTTGTACATACATTGTATAAACATTGTATATTTTGTCAAATAGATATCAATATATAGATTGCTCAATATACATCTGTTGTGAAAAGAAAATTGTGTAGCAGCAATAGAATAAAATTCAAAATTCATACGTAATAGAAAAAATTCAAAAAAATTATATGCAATGATTATAGAGGTATACTTTTTGACAAAAGAACCTCAATAATGTTCAAACTTAAAAATTTAATGAATAGCGGTCAAATTTCGACCGCTGGTCGACCTCTAGTAATCATTATTGCTCTGGCAAATTATTTAGTTTATTTTCAGAAGTAAACTATTTAGAAGTAATTTCAAATCATAATCAAAACATGACACGATGAGCAACAGTTGTACAGATGGTAGTATTTAATAAAATAATATAAACATATATTCATGTATTGAACCTTTTTCCTAATTTTTGCAGTTAAAAGTTTCAAAAGTTTTTTTCAGTTAAAGTAAAAAAAGGCAACTGAAGTAAACAAATATAAAGTTGTATAAAAATAACTGAAATAGAATTACACTTTACATGAATGTCAATTTTTTAATGGTAAATTTCTTAAGGAAATTATCATTTTCATTAGTAAGGATATTAAGCTTTATCCATGATCAATTTAAGGTCAATCATTTTGCATAAATCCTATAATAAATAATATGCCCAACTACATATGAAAACATTTGTTGGAAAATAATCATTACAGATAAATTATCTCCTCCCCCCAGGAATAGAAAAACAGATGAGTCTTCATTTAAGTGCTTAATCATTTTTAAATATACAGAAATAAATATTTTCAAGTAGTATAACCATATATTACAATCCTAATTGCTCTGGCAAACTATTTATTTAACTACTTTTAGAAGCAAACTGTTTAGAGGTAATTTCAAATCTTTATCAAAACATGACATGATGAACAACAGATGGTATTATTAAATATTATTATATTTAATACAATAATATTAACAGATATTTATTTATTGAACATTTTCTCAGTGTAAAAGTTAATAATAAATATTATTCAAAAAGTTGTCTGAGGCAACTGCACTAAACAAACATAAAGTTGAATCAGAGTAACTGAAATAGAATTATACTTTTAAGTGAATGCCATTTTTAATTGTAGATTTACATTTTCATTAGTAAGGATATTTAGCTTTATTAATTCAGGGTCAATTTTTTTTTATAAATACTATATGGAAATCCACTGTGAAAACTTATGTCAATTTAGAAACTGAAATTAAAAAAAAAATGCAGGTTTGCTTTAGTTTTTAGCCGCATGAAATACCTTACTATATATTTTAACAAAAAGGGTTGAAAATCTCTCGCTACAATGTCTTAAAAACATACTTCGTATAAATTATCAACATATATTAATTGGCAAAGCATAGAAATGTAAATTCTCATAATACAATCCGTAAAAGGAACACATGTTTACATTCTAAATCCAAGTCAAGATTGAGTAAACAGGCGAATAAATACTTTATATGTTACGTTAAACTATTCAGCTGATTAGCAGGTTTCATGGAAAAGATATTTGGAGAGATGATTCTCAAACAATGTTGATGCTTTGTAAATGAAGCATTTTATAGCATGTACTCACCTTTATTACATGCATATGCATAAATACATATAAAATTGCAACTGAAAACTCTAAAAAACACATTTAAATGGAAAACAGCATATTTTATTACTAAGAAAAACATAGAAATGAAATTTTTGGTTGAAAAATTGCTTTAATAGGGTTAGGTGGGGTAAAGTGGTCATAAAATCCACATTTTTTAAACTTAGGTGGATTATAAATATAAGAATTTGTTAAAATACTTAATATTTTTTGGTTGTTATTTTACATTACATTATTGAAGAACACATTGCATTAAAATTTGGGGAAAAAATAATTGATTTTAACAATTTTATGACAATTTCTATTTGTCATGTTTTTATGACCACTTTACCCCATGGGGTGGGGTAAAGTGGTAATTAAAAATAATCATAAAAACCTAATATAAGTAAGCAAAGTTTTTAAAAAAATATATA
Source organism: Araneus ventricosus (assembly GCA_013235015.1). Lineage (NCBI taxonomy): Eukaryota > Metazoa > Arthropoda > Arachnida > Araneae > Araneidae > Araneus > Araneus ventricosus. The sequence continues at coordinate 181,359 of BGPR01001477.1, read as the reverse complement.
ACAAAACTCAATATAGTTTCACCTTTAAAAGAAAATCAGTTTATTTGATCAAATTATACATTTTTAATAACCTATGATTAAAAGTTGGCTCATCAAGAATTTTAAGGATATCTATCTCTTCAATTCGAACAATGTTATGATTTTCAGGAGAGGTGTAATAGTCTGAAGTTTTAGATATTTTATTGACAGAAAATCTCCTATTTTATCAGAAACCTGTCCAATAAGCCCTTTGATTGATCCCCCCATCATATTTTGCCAAGATCTCACAGAAAAACTGTGATAATTGATTATCTGCAATTGTGAATTCACTTGACTGAATAAGACATCTTCTGCTTTTTATCAAGTTTTTCCTTGCATGTTTTTATCTGTTTTCTTGCATCTCTTTCTTTTTTGTAGTTTTTTATTACTAATTTCTTCAGTCAAACCTTCATTATTGTTTTTGAACTTGTTTTCTTTTTTCTCTTGAATTCTATATTGCCACTTCATGTATAGATGAAACAGGTGGTTATAGAATTGTAAGTACAGCTCATGTCAAATTTTTTAGAGTGCAATTATACATAAATTCTAGTGCAATTAATGCATGGCCTTTTTTGCAGTTCCATAAGTCATGCAACTTCAGTGCCCATCATAAATTAAAAGAACAGGTTTTTGCAAATCTAAAGAAAATTGGATACTTAAAGCCTTTAGTCTATTTTTGCACTACCTTTAGTCTATTGCTCATATACATGAGCTTCTTTGTAAAGAATAAAAAGGTAGCATGAAATAATTTGCTTATGTACTAAAAAGTACATCCTTTTTTGCAATTGGCTGATTTCTTATATGCGTTATGTGATGGTCTTGGTACAAAAATTGGGGTTACCCAGTTTCATATCTTTAATTATAATCTGTAACATATCTTAAATTAATATTTAACTAACACCTGTCTAATAATTTAAGCTTAAGAAATTTTAAAACAGTGATGCATGTTAAGCCTATCCCTATGACCACTTTACCCCATCTTACTTAAATTACTATAAAATAATATCTGTAATTAATTCAGCTTATCTGTTAATGAGGAAGTATTCTTAAGATCTATCTGAAGCTTCCTGCAGAGTTAATTTAATGAAAACTTAGTTAAACAAAATGTAGGAGAGAAGTTCAATTGGGTATTCCAACTTCAAACTGCTACATGAACAAACAAAATGGGTGTTTTCTCCTACTAAAGTGTTGCAATTAGTATAATTTTGAATGTTAAACTTAGTTCTTAACTATTCAAAGCTAAAATAAAAAAGATTACATTTATACGAATATTCATTACAAAGTTATAGCATTTTATTTGATGTATGACCACTTTACCCCACCTGACCCTATGTAAAAAAATATCCATTAAAATAAAAATAATAATTCCAATAGCTTAATAAACTGTTGAAAACTTCAATGGTAATTAAATAGAAAAAAAGATGGCTAACTTAAATTTGAAAAAGAAAATTTAACTTTTTATTTTACATTCTTTTTCTTTTCCTAATATTTAGTGTTAATTTCATTCTGCTTCTATAAAATAGCAGGTTCATAAATTTGTATGATGAAATAAAATACTTGAATTTGCATCATATATATTGAATGAAACATAGATATTTTATATAAAAATATAAAAGCATATAATGAATAGAAAACAGAGTTGTGAAGTTTCTACATAAAGCCAATATTTTAATACACGGAACTTCAATTTCTTTAATATACTTTTTAAAAAATCAACTTCTTATATTTAACTTTTCTTAGGTAAGCAAATTCAATATAATTTGATAAAGCAGGCATACATATAGAAAAGATCAATAATTATGAAACATTTAAAGGAATTAATCAGAAAAAAATACTATTAGCTGATTGAAATACAGTAATATCAGAAAATTATACTGAGATGCATCCAGCCATTTCAAGAAAATCTACTAAAATGTAAGGCAATTAGAAAAATGCCATTACAAATGAACAGATCATCTTGTTAGCTGGGTTTAAACAGGGTTTTCTTCTTTCTCCATACCTTATCTCCGAGTTTCTAAACCAAAGCAAGCTGAACAATATAAAATAAATACACACCATCTATTTTTATAGTAGAAATAAGTTATTCAAGAATGCAAACATTTTCATTTAAAAAAAGTATTTAAAAAACAAAACACTTATATACAGGGAATACTTATGCTGTCTGCTGGTAACTAAACTTTTCATTCTTAGTATAGTATTATTATCAACTCAATTTCAAATAATGAGAGTAATTCTGATCTTCCTGGTGTATGTTACTCAGTGCAAATACATTCCAAAACAATTTTTTTTCTCTTCCAAGCAAGTGCAGTTTATAAAACAAGTATATAAACAAAACAAAAAAAATTATGCAACTGAATTAAACTCTCTTCATTCTGTTTAGTTTTTTGGGGAAAACCATACAATTTTTACTTGCAGTTATATAAAAACATAAATGCAGTTATATTTGAAATACTTCAGTTGTGAAGCAATTCTTTACTTACAATACAATATTACACAAACAATTTATAAATCTGCCAAAACCGACTCGCATCATATAAGGTAATAAAATAAATAATGTACAATAATCTATGCTTTCTACTAAAGTTTCTTTCATTAAAATAGCATATGTAAAACATACAGTTATCAACTACCACTATTACATCTTGGAAAATGCCTAATTTTATAACAACGACATGGAAATCGACAATTGCAATGGCAAGTCTTTATGAACCTATTATAAGCATGGAAATTCAACTGAACAGCACTTTAAAAGTATATACTTTCTGCAAAATAAACACAAGTTTACATTCAAAACTCAAGCCAAGATTGTCTGAATAGCTAAATACTTACCGATTGCATTATGTTTCGTTGATCAGATTATTAGTTTACAAAAAAATTTAATGTATATATACACTTGAATAAGAAAAGAATGTTTGTGTTTTTTTTTATCTAAGTTATTTGTTCATTCCATCGTTTTAAATCTAAATAATGAGTAAATCGGCAACAAGAAAAAAAAAAAAAAGAGAAAAATCGCCAATCAAAAATATGTTTGATCTTGCAAGCTACATAATTAATTCCAAAGTAAACAGAGAGCACATAGCACGTTATGCTATCAGTAATTTATTTAAAAAGTATATATACCATGTGTTACAAACAAAAATACATTCATTGCAGAAGAATCAACTAAAAAATAAACTATTTCCATGCAACTCAAAATTCAAGTAATTTCAGTTACGTTACGACAACACATAAGATAGCATCGGAAGCAGTTATCTGTTTTGATCCTGGTACAATCGAATCTCTCAGCTGTGGCTATTCACTATAAAGTGTCTGAAACTGTGAAGTAGCAATAGAAAAGTCTGAAACTGTGAAGTAGCAATAGAAAGGTCTGAAACTGTGAAGTAGCAATAGAAAGGTCTGAAAGTGTGAAATAGCAATATGGATGTTGGTAAAAGACGGGAACTGTGACGTCAAAGGGCGTCTTGATTGATTACAACTTAGACGTTCTGAACACCCCTTCAAAAGAATTTTTGCTGGCGCCATCTGTTGACAGTATAAAGAACTAAACATTAAAACAACATAGAACGTACATTAAAAATGAATAATACTTTTTTATTTAATTTTTTTAGAACACTTTACTTATATTTAATAAGACTTTTTGAAAATTAAAGGTGTGATTGAAATAACAGTTATTTGGAATAGATATTTAAAAATAGCAATAGCAAAAATATTTGTTACTCAAAAAATCGTGGATTATACATCCCTACTAGTTTCCTGGTATTGGAAGTTCGAGTCGTTAGTTAGAGCCATTTCCCAATAAATTTGTCTATATATATGTGTAGAAATGATAATGTTTTGGGCTTGATTCGACTGTCTTTATATCATTTTAAAAAATTTGCTCAGAACTATAGCAACGATAACGTTATCGTTGCTATAACTGAGCACATAAAAATTGTTTTAATAACCTCACAAGGAGCTTTCAGTAACTATTAAACAATGAAAAGTATTGTTGTAAAATATAATTAAAATATTTTTAAAATTTAGAGAAATAAAATGTGCAGAAATAAAATTGGCATCACACAGAAGAATTTTAAAGAAGTGTAAGAATGGTTTTTGTGCGATATTTTTAATTAATTACAAATCTAATTAAAAGTTTGAAAAATCATTTCTTAATGAGCACCTATATTATCCCAGATAGCAATTTTAGTTTGTAGCAAAGTTGGAGCAATCTTGCTCTGCAAATCTGCATCAAGTTTGACACGGCAAGAGTGCAAGCTTGAAACAAGTTAACGCAAACGAGTTAGTCACCACGCGTCAAACTTGTCACAAATTTGCCGCGCCAAACTCATTGCAAACTATAGCAAAAACAGAGTACGCAGACAAACTTCGGATTCGAACCCCGACAACCTACCTCAAAACCAGTCGCCTTAGCCACTCAGCCAGCTGGACTCTGAGAGATTGAGCTAATAGATCGTGCAACGCGTTTCATTTTAAACTGTTTTCTTGATTTATTAATTTTTTAAATTTTGAGTTGAGAATATATGATTTGAAGTCAAAGAGAGAGCGATTTTCGCTAATAACTACGTTTTGCTAGTAGAATAAATTATGAAATTAGGGTTCAAAAGTAATTACTGTTAAAATGGGATAAAATGCAATAAGTAATTATTTTTGTTTGTTTTATGATTAATTTTGTTTATGAACGTTAAAATTTTAACATTAAGAAAAAAGCGATATATAGTTTTCTTTAAAGTGCGAGTTCTACATTTAGTAAAAAGATTGAGAATTTTTCAAATTTTTTTATAAAAAGACCAAGTACGTTTTTTGCAAATTACCATTGATTTATTGACTTAATAAAAAGAAGGACGGTCTAGGAGATGCTATTAAAAATCGGATGTTTTTTTAAAACAGAGACAAAGATCAAAATCAGATATATACAATACACTGATCTAGGTCGTGGTGTGTAAGTGTGATGTATCAACTTTGTAGCAAACTTGTTTTGCAAGTGGGTTGGTCGATTATGCTTTGTTACTTAGCAGGAAGTTTGCTGCAAAGTTGCAGCATCAAGTTTGTCATGACAAGCTAATATAAAAAAACAATCACACTTGCTGCAAGTGCGTGCTATCTGGGATAATGAAAATATTATAATTTTTACTTAGAGTACTTTTACTTATAGACTTTGTTAGCCGCCTTCGGCAACCAGCTGTACGCCAGTAATATTAACGGCCTATATGATTATATTTGCAACTTGGCGAAATAAATTGGCGGTTGTAGAGGCTGAGGGACTCTGCCAAAGTTTTATTTTGCGATACATCTCGAAAATGGAGGGCGGCAGGCGACCATTGATGACATATGTAGACGTCATAGCTTTCACATGAAATAAAAATTGTCGAAACATGTCCATTAGATGGGGATGGTGAGCTGTCTGAAGTTTTTTTTCTCCATAATGTACAGTGCAGTAGTGTTTTTTCGAAATCTCTCGAAAATGGAGAGCATGCAACCAGTGATGACATATCTAGACGTCATAAGCTTTCATATGAATTAAAAATTTTCGAAATAGGTCCAACGGTTGGGGCTGAGGGATTGTCTTATATGGTTTTGATAATTTATTTTAAATATATAGATACAGTATATATATATATATATATATATATAGCTTTTCTTGTGTGGCTGTGCTAAAAAGCGCTAATTAGCTAGAGGAGTTGGCAAAATCTACAACAATTGATGGGTCACGTGATTTCACTTTCCAAACGTAAACAAACAAGGACTTATTTGTTTTGAGTCTTTTTTATTTCCGAAAAACTAAACACGGGTCGCAGCCTTGCAGTTCAATTTATTGAAACAATGAAAGAAAACGAATTCAACTTACAAATGAATCAACTGAAGAAAATTTTTAAAGTAGTTCACGAAGAATGATCAGCATGGTTGCATTTATGTCAAAGATCAGAGCAATGATATAGAAGAGTTAAAAGCTGCTAATTATCCTATTGACACAATGCAAAATATCATTGAATAAATTAATTAACTGTCATTAAAAATTTTTTAACTAACCAGAGAACTGAAAATATATAATATCCATATAATTTTGCATGTATGGTTTATGTATGTCCACATGGCCCCTCCCCCCATCCTCTTGATTGTGTGCCTAATATTTTTGGAGAATTTAAGTTTCGCCTAAGATTTTACTAAAACTTACGAATGTAAAATTTAATATTTTATTTGATTTTATTCCTTTCTTTAAACATAGTTTATTAACAGACAAATTTAAAATAAATCGAAATCTAAATTTCATTCTTCAGACTTACAAGCGTTCTAAATTTTTAAAAATAATAAAAACTGTTTTTAAAAACACTAACCTGAAAATAATTTTTTAACGTAGGACTACGTTCCTCCCATTGGGGTTTCAGGAAGAAATTTGATTCACACTCCAAAACGCCACAAGAAACGTTGTATGGGAGATCCTCTATATCTCGGTAACTACATATGTTTAAAACATAACTAATGTCCTATTTTAGAGAAAAAGGGTAACAATAGAAGTTACAAAAAAAAATGAAAATCGGAAAAGAGCCACGAGAGTAAAGTAGTCCTACGCCTTGAAAACCAGCAGCTGTTTGAAAAAGACAGCCTCCCGTCATTTTTTAAAAATTATTTTCTACATTTTAGTCTTGAATTTAGAATTTATTTTCATAAATATAAATTTTTCAATAATTTTTTCTCAAATTCAAAAGCAGATGGCGCCACGGATATAAAATAAATTAATCGATTAATGGATAAGTAAATTCTGAAATTATTAAAATAGTGCCCTGTAAGCAAGAACACACGAGTGTACAAATTATGAATGGAAAAGCATAGTACTTGCAAATAGCATTTTATCCGCAGGTACAGTAAATGCAGAAAAGCTATCTTTAAGTTAAAAAATCCGAAGCAAACGAATAAATGACCGTAGTGATTATTTCTATAATAACTGTGCTAAGACGCACAGCGTCCACACTGTAGCTAGCGAAGTCCTCGGTTAGTTTCAGTTTCAGAAGAGTAAAACATTTTTGTTGAAAATGTAAGTGTGTGAAGGATATTTCACAAAACATGACTAATAGGACCTGGGGTTGCGTGAAAATTTAGACTTCGTAATTTTTTTGTTTGCGGTGCATTTATGTACTCAAAAAGCATTAAATATAATTCTTTACGGCATTTTTCCAAACTGGAAGTGTATGACTATCTCTAACGATATAGAAATTAGATGTTGGGCCATGTTTAGAGTGAAGACAATATATCTATACTTATAAAAGGCAATGTTTGTGTGCGTGTGTCTGCGATGTCCAGATGAATCTATCGCACTTACAGTCATGAAATTTGGCACACAGGTAGTCGTAATGGTGACTGAATGCACCTCGAAGCCGAAATTTTAAAATTTAATCTAGAAAATTTTTTATTTAATGTTTTGTGTTGTTTTGGTTGATTTTTCACACTAATTTCTCAATAGAATGGTTTCGAATAATTGTACGACAAAAATAGATACAGAATCGGAAAGAGGATGCGATTTCAGTTCTATTGAAGTTAGTTTTGAATTTCTAACTTAATTTACTGAATTTTGAGAAATTTTTAAAAAATAGTCGGTTTTGGCATCGGAATGTTATTTTTGTTTTTATATTTGTTGCATCCGATTTTCTAATAACACTATTATTTTCAATTTTTTTCAGCTTATAACTAGAACGGTTCTGTCGGATTTAAAACAAGAACGGTTAAAATATCTTTTTAATTAATTTTTTCCTGGGCAGATGAAAGTTATTTTTATCGAGCTAATTTCCTCAAGCGACACTTTTCCGGAACGCAGCTGGCTATGTGATTGGTTGAAGGGGAGGTGACGTCATAACCTTGAATTGGGTGACTGATTATTATTTTCGATAATAATTTTCACGTTGCAATTTTTTAATAATGTTTATCGCGAAAAAAAATAAGCGGGAAAATCAATAATGTGTATCTTTTGTTTTCAAAACGTTTTCATGTCATTGTGGGCGGTTTCTTTTCTTTTTTTAATATTTTGTTGAAGTCCTCATTCCACGGGCAACGCCGTGCGCGTACTGCTAGTATAGTGTAAGTTGAGATGGAGAATTTTTCAAAAGCCAAATTTTTTATAACTATACCCTAGTTTGATTTTTTAAAGATTAACATTAATTTATTTTACTTTAAATAAATAAATAAACAAAGGACGATCTAGGAAATTTTATTAAAAAGCGTTTCTTTTTAAAACTGGACAAAGAATCAGAACCAGAATACGTACAAACATATCCAAGTTGTCTGAACGCTTAAGGTAAAACACATAAAAATTAATAATAAAATATTGGATCATACTGTTAATACCCAATTTACAATTGTTTTGTCAACATAACTTTGATCAACGTTATTAAACAGAGAACTTTAATATAGTTTTCGCAAAATTGCTCAACGTTGTTGAATGTAGAATTTTCAATAATTATTTACAGAGTGTATTAGAATATTTTAGCATATTCGGCTTCTCAATGAAAAATTCTTCCAGCGAATTTTTTGAAATAAGATTTCAAACAAAATGAATTATTAAGCTAGAATTAATATTTTTAAGACAAAAGTTTCCGTTAACAATATTTATTTAAAAATTTTGGTCCTTGAATATTGATGATACGATATTCGATATTCCTCGGTATTCACAATATTGTCCTCAATACTTTACAATAATGTAATGCTCCTGGGGACGTGTTCCGGGTCGTTTTGATCCATAGAAGATGTTACAGTTCCTTATTGTTACGAGTCCTTGACTAAGACTCGGCTAATGACAGAACATGAAAGATTAGAACAACCAACATTTTTTCTTTTAAAAAAAAGAAAAGAAACAAATCCTTAAAAAGATCTCTTTATTTAAAAAAATGAAAGTCTTATAGAAACATAAAATACATGTCAACAAAATTATTTTTAGAATAAAGCACACCACATTATTTCATGCCTTTTCACATTTTGCATAAAACAAAACATAGAGTTTTCTAATAACTATCACATAAACAGTTAATATAATACATCAAAGTTTAAAATTCAAATTAATTAATGTATTTTACAATTTACATTAACAATTTGTACCTTATTGTTTCGAATTCTTAATTGGTGTTGTTAAGCGAAGAGGTTTCAACCGGTTTTTCCTAAACTAATAGGCTTTACTGCCGCAGGAACTTTTTTTGAAGACAACCGAATTATAATGTTTATGATTCAAGGCCAGTTGCAATCGAAGAGAAGAGAGCAGCCATTGTAGGAGGCTCAAAATATTAATTGATATGATGTGTAATCTTTGCAATACCGTCGATTATCATTATCAGCACAACTATACAATCAAGTCATATTAATTGCCCCCTGCTTCCGACGTCGGCACGAAATAACCAATCGCAGAAGGCATGTGGCAGCACTAGAAGTGGAGGGTATATAAAGGGTGTGGGAGGGGACCGGAAAACATTGCAATCGTTGGAGTAATGCAGAATTGAAGTGATTTATTCTCCAATTCTTCGCGTGCCGCCTTGGTTCAAGTGTACTGTGCATGGAAAAATGGTACTATCTAAAATCAACGACAAGGAAAGTGTTGTGCATTTCCGGCCATAGATCACAGAGATAAACGGTGCGGCGATAAGTTCGGGTGAATAGATAGGTGCAACTATCGACCAACTGGCCACCCAGAAGAATCAAGGTGCTACCAAAAGGGTATCTTCAACGACAGTTCAGCGGACATTACTGCGCATGTGGCTAAGCAATAGAAAGTTGGTTAATGCACCTATACCAATGGCTGTTCATCGGCAACGAAGGCTGGAATTTGCCCTCCAGAACTGCAACTTGACATTCACTGAGTGGCGACAGGTGATTTTTCCCATTGAGTTCTGTTTTATGCTCCATCGGACAGATGGACGTTGACGTACACGGGGTGAAACGCAAGAAAACAAATACCTTGCAACCGTTGTTGAAAGAGTCCAAGCTGGAGAAGGCAGCGTTATGGTCTGGTGAATGTTTTCTTTGTATTACCTGGGTGCACTCATCATTGTAGAGGACACGATTGATCAACGGAAGTGAGGATCTGTCACTTCGGATCAAATCCACGCTGCATACGGATTGTTTATCCGCAGCATGAGGGCACTTTCCAGCAGAACAATATGACGTGTCACACAAATAGCAGTGTACGAGTGTGGTTCGAAAAGCGCCAAGAGTTTACCGTACTTCTCTGGCCCCTAAACTCCTCGGAGTTAAACCCAATCGAGAATATGTACGACAACTTTGACCAGATAGTTCGCGCCATGGATCCTCAACTGCGCAACATAGAGCACCGTGCCATGAAAATGGAGTTGGTACGGCTCCACTGCTCTACATCTCTGTGAATACCATCCAGAACCTCATTGGCTCTCTGTCTGACAGTATCGCAGAAATCAGCGCAACGAAAGGTGGTTATTCTGGCTTTTGACAGGTTGTCACATTGATGTGACTGGACTTATAGATAATAATGATCCGAATTTCGTAATAAACTCCCTTTACTTACTCATATATAGAATAATTGAATTTGAATATCTGTTTGCCGGGATAATATGAAGAAATTGCATAAGCGGCAGGTTTTTTTTTTCTATCTATGAACACATCTGCTTTGACTTTTTATTTGAATTAAACTTCTCTATGCACACATACATGATAAAAAAGCATTTTTAAAAAGAAAATATTGTTATTTGTAAAATAATTTTTGATTAAATATTTTTTTTCTATTATAATTTTCATATTTCATTTGGTGAGAAGAAATGCATATATAGGTGCTTCGAGTGTGATATTATCTTGAAATAACTTTTATACCCATATTTTGAGAACAATTAACTAAGATTTGTATATATTATGTAGAAAACATCAACTATAGGGTTAAAAATTATTTCATAAAACATAAGTTGTTTCAAGTTTGTTTATATGTTATCTAGAAATTTTAAGTCTATTTATAGCATTTTCTGAATGAAATTTTAGGATAAAATTGAAGGAAAAGATGTGAATTCAGTAATGCTAAACATGCAAAATATTATGTAGAACTATATCATGATCTATTTAAAAAGCCTGAAAACTTAGATTTTTGTGTTGTTTTAATGCGCATGGAACATTTTGAAGTTTTACAATATTTAGATTCATTTTAATATTTAAAAAAAAAAATCCATAAGTTACCTATGAATTAATTTTGCTGAATTTTTTTTTACAATATAAGAATAATATTACAACATTTCTATTAAAATTTCAAAGCAATAGATTAAAAATTTTGTTTTGAACGTCCATTATACCCTTAAATATAGTACAAAACTCAAATGAAAAGTAAAACTTTCATGTTATACATATTTATTTAAAAGAAAAAACGAAAACACACGTAATTAATTTTAAAAGACCGCTGTTAAAAATCAACAAAAATTCAGGACAAATGAACTGTTAATGCCATTAAATATACACGATTTTGCAAAGACTCAAATTGAACAAACAAGATCGTCAGTTTACAAAACAAAATCTTACCTATGAAATGTTACGCCGGGAATTTTTTTAGATTTCCTATTAGTACAGTTGAATGCAACACCGGAACCTATTACGTAGCGCTTTTTTCTTAAATTAATCTGTAAATAATAGCTTAATTGCTAAAATAAAGTCACCATTAAACAGTTTTAAGAATGACAAAACGCAATAGCTCTATGAAAAAACAAGGCGTGCTTTGATTTGTTTTTGTTCTAACAATATGGCGCCGCGGTTACGGTTATGACCTCACGAGTTTCAGCGCATGCCATCTCCTGTTTATTTATAGCTCTATGACGTGCATGCGTGACTGTTAAGTTACACAACGACACACGACGGTTAATATACACAAATAAACACTTTAATTATTTATAAGATAATTTTCCATAAAATTAAATAATTAATTCATAAATATCATTTTGGACGTTTCACAGAATAAGATAAGAATAATAAAAATAAATAAATTTACTAACATACCAACCATGTAATAATGAGTCATCTAGAAAATAAATTTATTTTAATTGTCTTTAATGAAAAGAAAAGTTTATTTTCATTCTGCATTTTGTCTAACATTCACATACCACAAAATTCTTTTTATGTGAATCATTAAATTAACTCAGTTCACAAATATTTTAGTGCAGAGGCGTAGCAGGAACTTTTGCCACTTGGGGAGAACTTGCAACATGCTACTCTTCCTTTATAAGTTACATAGGGCATAAAAAACATCAAAATAAAAAAAAATCTCTACTAATAATAAAAGAGAAAGTCTGTCTGTCTGTTGGCGGTCTACAGAATAGACCGTTGGACCTAGAGCTATCAAATATGGTACAGGTATACTTTGGAGGGTGGGAATGTGCACCTTGGAGCCATTTTTTCAATTTTTTATTCAAATTTTAATTATTGAAAAAGTAACCAAATTTTGACCGTTTTCGGTCATGTTTTCTTGAATAACTTCCGAAAGAACTATCGCATGAAAATGAAATCGCAAACAATTATCTTTCCAATGATATTAGTATGAGTACTGTGCGATAATTACTTTTAATTTTACAAGGTTTTAAATTGTCATTAACTGCGGTCAAGGTCATTCAAGGAGACCATTTCTCTTTTCGACCAAAGGGAGAGGAAGAACGGAAGCGAACAGGTCTTGACCCCAGCTAGAGTATGAATTCGGTTGCCTCAGAGCCCGGGATGGGGGGGGGGACACCCCCTAAGCCGTCATTTGTCAACAATAAAAGGGAAGTCATTGTTGGTCATTTGCGGTTAGAAGGAAAGGATTTAAAAAGTTCATCTCGCAATCAATAGGAAAATAGCGGTTGCAGCAACAGGAATGATTTTCTGAATTAAGTATAAAACCTTTTAATGATAAAGATAAAGGTGATATTTTAAATTTATTACAATTGATTAATTTCCGCACAAATTTTTTTTCTATACTTCTTGCGTAATGCAGAAAAAATTATCTAAATATAATTACTTTCTAAATGTATTACACAAAATGACTGACTAAAATGTTGACATAAAATGCAGATCAATACTTTTTACAGGTCATCAGTAATGTAGTTTGCAATACGATTAAGGGGTCTATTCTGGTACCTCCGGTTGGGTTGGGTTCCGCACGTTAACAACGGATCCCAGCCCAACCGGGAGTACCAGAATAGACCCCTAAAATAGTTGTTTTGTTTATAAGGAATAATAAAGTAAAGTCGGATACGAAAAGAACGCGGGTTAAATGTCTATCGCAATTTGAAGTTAAAAATTACTTTGTTAAGGGAACCAGAAATATAAAATTATGCATAAGAGATTAATTTGAAATTATATTCCCGGCGAACAAGCTATTCGCCGAAGGCGGCTATAATTAATATAAAATACAAAAATAAAAACTAATTTAAACGGGCGAACCAGTTGGTCGCTGAAGGCGGCTAGTAATAAATAAAATTGCAGGAAACAAAACATTTTATTAGTAATGTAATTTGCCATTTAACCCATTATCTGCCATTGTCGCTTTTATAGGATGCCTGTTTTTATTTTCACCTTATTTCCTGAACACCTGATTTTCTCGCCCCTTTTGAAATGCCACCCGCGACAGATCTCCCCCCTTCAGCTACACCACTGCATCAGTGTGGAATGTGCATTGCAGTGTTTATCTAGAGTGCGTCCGTATAATGCGTCTTCCGGAAATCCCGGGGTAAAATTGCATTCTAAGTAAAAATTATCAGTTCTGTAATGTGATCTGGTAATACATTCCATAACTTTAAGTTAAATGAATTTAAGTTAGAGTTCAGGATGTAGAAGGATGATGCAGGATAGCATGATACAAGCTATGAGCCGTCTTAAGGTTTTCCTTCTCGCAATGTGAAATGGAAATTCATTCATTCATATTATTTCAATGTCAATATTATCTTAAGATTTGTTCAAACAATTTCTTTAAAAAAATTCTTAATACTACGTTTGTCACAAACATACTTTTAGGTATGTGTCAGTAAATGGTTGCTGATATGTTCTTCCCTAGAAAACACTTCACGACAAATAATAGGTGTATGGTTTACGAGTTCTCTAAGGCATGCATTCGGGGGGGGGGGGGCGTCTTTAAAGCTGCAGTATAAGAAAATGTTTAACTACAAGAGTCATGTGTGAGCGGTTTTTCTTTCGTATTTGTTCGTATATGTGTCTTTAAACCCGACTTGTGAGAAAAAAACTTTATTACAAACATCACATTCAAAAAGTTTCTCTTTCGTATGAGTCCGAAAATGCAATTGAAAATGTTCCTTCCGAGAAAATGCTTTCTCACAAAAGTCACATGCAAACGGTTTACCTCCCGGATGCGTCCGTAAATGTATCTTGATGTATTGCTTCTCAGAAAATGCTTTGTTACAAAAGTCGCATGCAAACGCTTTCTCTTTCGTTTGCGTCGGTAAATGTGTCTTTAAATTATACGACCGAGAGAAAACTTTATAGTGTATGGTGCATGCGATTGGATTCTCTTTTGTATGCATTAATAAATGTTCCTTTAAGCTCTGTTGTTGAGGAAACATTTTACTGCACATGTCACATGCAAATGGCTCACCTTTCGTGAGAATCAGTAAATGGGTCTTTAAACGATATTGCTCATAAATTGCTTTATTGTCACAAACAGCTACAATAGTCGCATGCTAACAGTTTGTCTTTCGTATGCGTTCGTGCATGTGAGTTTAAATTCGGCTCTTGAAAAAATACTTTATTACACACGTTACATGCAAAAGGTTTCTCTTTCGTATGCGTCCGTAACTGTGTATTTAAACTCAGCTTATGAGAAAATGCTTTATTGCAGAAGTCACACGCAAACGATTTCTCTTTCGTAAGGATTCGCATATGTTTTTTGAAATATGACTGGTCAGAAAATATTTTATTACATACATAACATGCAAATGGTTTACCTTTCGTATGCGTCCATATATGTGTATGTATATGCGTCCGTTTATGTGTTCTCTTTTGTGTGTGTCCAAAATATGCCTTTTAAGTCGACTGATCGGAAAACGCTTTATTACATACGACACCTTCAAACGGTTTCTCTTTCGTACTCATTCTTAAATTCTGCTTCATAGAAAACGCTTTATTTCAAAAGTCAGAAGCAAACGATTTATCTTTCATGTATCCATAAAAGTGTCTTTAAATTATGCTTCAGAGAAAATACTTTATTACAAAAGTCACAAGCAAAGGATTTCTCTTTCGTATGTGTGTCTTTAACGCCGACTTCTGAGAAAATTCTTTATTACAAACATCACATTCAAAAGGTTTCTCTTTCGTATGTATCCGCAAATGCAATTTTAAATGCTGCTTCTGAGAAAATGCTTTCTCACAAAAGTCACAAACAAACGGTTTTTCTTCCGTATGCGCCCGTAAATGTGTCTTTAAATTCCACCTGTGAGAAAATGCTTTATCGCGAAAGCCACAGGCAAATGGTTTCTCTTTCGTATACATCTGTAAATGTGTCTCGAAATAATCCGGCCGAGAGAAAACTTTATAGCATAAAGTGCATGAGAGTGGATTTCCATGGTCTGGAGCCATGCGTCCACAAATGTTCCTTTAATCTCTGCTGTACAGAAAACGTTTTATTGCAGATGTCGCACTCATACGGTTTTTCTTCCAAATGCGTCTTTAAATTCGACTTCTCCGAAAATAATTTACTACACACGTCACATCCAAACGGATTCTCTTTCGTATGCGTCCGTAAATGCGATTTTAACGTCTGCTTCAGAGAAAATGCTTTCTCACGAAAGTTACAAACAAATGGTTTTTCTCCCATATGCGTCCGTAAATGTTTCTTTCAATTCGATTTCTGAGAAAATGCTTTCTCACAAATGGTTTCTCTTCCGTATAAGCCTTTAAATGCGACATGCGAGAAAATAATTTATTACTCACGTCACATAGAAACGGTTTCTCTTTCGTGTTTGTCATTAAATGTGCCTTTAAACTTTGCCGACTAGAAAACTCCTTACCACCCAAATCACAGGTGTACTGTTTCTCCATTGCGTAAGTAATAAGAAAATGCCCTTTTAAAACAATTTGTTCTTAAAACACACTCTAGTTTGTAAGTCAAAATTCAGGTGGCTTGCAATTTATAACACAAATTTTAAAGGTTTATACAAACTAAATTTCTTGTTGCATATGCTGCACGCAAGATATTTTTCTATTGTACGAATCAAAATATGCTTCTAAATTTGTTTCATAGAATATGCTTTACTACATGAGTCATAAGATAAAACTCTGTGTTATGTATATAAATTATAATCAAATATTTACAGGGTTCCCACTTATATCCGTTACACACCCCTTAACTTCTAAATGGTGACAGCTCAGACCATAAAGTTGGTGTCTAGGTATAGTAAAAAGGCTATGCGCTACTCGATGAGACAACTTACAACGACATCTTTCGGCAAATTTTGGAATTAGCGATTCTATCTCGTAAACGGGGAAAGATACGAGAAAAAAGTCAATTAGAAAGTTGTAGAGCACTCTTGATTTAGTACGAAAAGATACCTTATACACAATAATACGAAGAACGGAACGCTTAAAGTGCACATTTGTTTGTTCACATTTTCCGAAATTGTGATGACACAAGACATGGAAAAAAAGGAGAAAATGTTATTTTTCGGACACAAAATGGCCCCATTTATACTTTTTCCTGTAGAAATAACTCAATCAGTAGGTGCATGGACCTTTCCGCTAACACTACAGGACTTTCGATGACGTATTACTGTTGCTTGTGCTAGCACACCAACTACTTGCTAAAACGTGTACAAAGTGAAATTCAAACTAGGGCATAAATCTGTATTGTAGCTGAGGGAGAGAACTTTGAACACCCAAAATAAAGGTATATTGCGATAACTAATTGCTTTTTCATTTTTAAACTCCTTTCGAGACGTCACAGTTTTGGAAATCGAGAGCAAACAAATGTGCATTTTAAGCGTTCTGTTTTGAGTATTAATGTGCGCAAGCTATCTTTTCGTATTAAATCGAGAGTGCTCTACAACTTTCTAACTGACTTTTTTCTCGTATCTTTCACCGTTTACGAGATAGGACCGCTAATTCCAAAATTTGCCAATAGATGGTGTTGTAAGTTGTCTCATCGAGTAATGCATAGCCTTTTTACTATACCTAGACACCAACTTTATGGCCTACGCTGCCACCGTTTAGATATATAGATGCTTGATTATGTAAAGGTATGCATCCAAATATTCATAAAAATAGAGCAACAACTCTAGGTACAAAAATTAATAACATTTATTAAAACATTAAGAAAGTGCCAGTTAGATATTAATGGAACACAAAAACAGATGAAATTCAGTTAGCTGGCGTATGAACATCTAGTCTGCTGCCTCGTGCATCGCTCGTGTATTGCACAGCTAAAATTCCACGTGTGCCACAGATATAAGTGGGAACCCTGTATATTAATACACAATAAAAAAATATATCAAAATTCACACACTTGAAACACATCTACCAGGGTAATTGTTCTTTCCTATTTCGTGGTGCTCGTTTCTCCAAGATTATGTCGTCGTATTTTGCAGTCTAGATCTGTAAAGCTTCAAAAACTCTCACTCACTTTTCACTCTCAATGTAGAGCTTCAAATGTTCTCTTCTCACTTTTTATCAGGAAGATGTTATGACTCTGTCATCGTTCTCGATGTCTGTGCACACTTGGAAATGGCAGCATTCATCATTATTCTTCTGCCTGCGACTTTGAAACCTGAATAACACGAAATAATTAATGTAGCTTTACACTCCGAGCTACCGAAAATCGTTAAAAGATGAAGTCTAATATATATGACAATATTATATATAATCATCTTAAAAAGTCCATAACGCTCTGGGAGGAGTTAAAAATAACTCCGCCCGTTTGGTCTGCGTCATTAATGAGCGCGCAAATCCGATTTCTGTTATGGCGTCACAGAACTCAGCCATGTTTTCCAAGTTAGCAGTTTTATTTCTTTTATTATTTGTGCTGATTTATTAGCCTCACTTCAAAGATCAGGTCTCTGTGGATCAGTTGATTGATTCATGAGTTCGGTTTTTCGAACTTGAATTTGGCAACCTGCAAAAGAGATTCTGCTTTTTAGATGATTTAACATCAAATAGGAGTTATCTACACTATTAAAATTCGTAGTAATATAAGGCTATCTTCTCACGAACCACTGAATCCTGAAATGAGCTGAAGGTACCAAAAGATGTGAAATAATCCAAGGAATCCATATTGACCATTTAAATTCCGAAATTGCAATTAGTTAAAAAGATATTAATTAAAAAGCGTCAAATGAATAAAATATTGTGCTACCATCTATCGGAAGCTCCTATAACTTATCTGTCACATCGGTTGTTCTTGCATCTGGTATGTATAAAAGATTTTCTTTTTTAGGTTGCTTCTGCGTTTTGGAGTTTTCATTTATAAACATTGGGGAAAAAATCGTTTTTCTGCATTTTTTTCTTTCTTTTTTTTGTCGTACGGTGGTTCATTTCGCAACATTTACGTTTGTTGAGGAAAATATTTATTCAATTTTATCCGTTTTTTGTTTTTTTCATTATTATTCAAATACCGGCAAGACGAAAATATATGTTTCTGGTGTTTAATTTATCAAATTTGGTGTACTATTATTAAATCGTTTATCGTTTCTGTTTTTTTAATTTTTTCTTTTGAGAAACAATATATTATGCTAACCTGTTTTAATTTATAAACGTTGGAATTCTCGCGTTTAGATTCAAGCCATACTGTTTTAAGGTAGTAAAAAGGCTAGAATTCAAAGTTTTAATCCAACAAGAGAGGATTCAAAACAGATGTAAGTTTTTTGGAGAAGCTTAGTGACAATATTTGTAGGGAATAAAAACAGAGGCGAGCATATGAAAAAATGTGATCCCAAGAAGGGGTGGCGCCAGAGGGGGGATCGGGGATGCTGTGCCCCCCTGTCGGGGAAAAATTTTGTATCCCGTCGGGGAAAATTTTTGTACGGGTATTCAACTGTAGTTGATAATTAATAATCTGGCGAAAATTTGAGACCAATTTCATTACACTCGCTCCCCCCTGTCGGGGAGATCATGCCCCCCTGTCGGGCAAATTGGGCACCCCCCGTCGGGGAAACTCTAGCGTCATTCCTGATCCCGAGAAACGCTGGGTTATTAGCTATAAGGTAATTAAGGGGTCTATTC
>BGPR01001477.1:141010-154676 GCA_013235015.1 Araneus ventricosus | reverse complement strand
AAAGTCGAATGCAAACGGATTCTCTTGCGTATGCATCCGTAAATGCGTTTCTAAATTTGGCTTCTGAGAAATACATTATTACACACACAACAAGAAAACGGTTGCTCTTTCGTATGCGTCCGTAAATGTATCTCTAAATTCAGCTTCAGAGAAAATGTTTTGTTACATCCATCACATTGATACGGTTTCTCTTTCGTATGAATTTGTAAATGTTTTTTAAAATATGACTTGTGAGAAAATGCTTTATTACGGAAGTCACATGCAGATGGTTTCTCTTTCGTACCTATCCCTAAATGATTTTTCAGAAGAAAATGGTTTCTCTTTTGTGTGAATCTGTAAATAGGTTTTTAAATGCGGCTTTTGAGAAAATGTTTTATTACAAAAGTCACATGCAAACGGTTTCTCTTAGTATGTATTCGTAAATGTGTAATTAAATGTGGTGTTTGAAAGAATCTTTTTTATAAAATTTACATGCAAATGTTTTCTGTTTCATTACGAGTCCGTAAATTTATCTTTAAACTTTGGTTGACAGAAATTTCTTTTTTACTGAAGTCACACGCAGATTGTTTCTCTTTCGTATGCAACCGTATGCCTTTTTAAATGAGGCTTCTGAGGAAATGCTTTATGAAAATTGTCACATGCAAACGGTGTCTTTCGCATGCGTCCTTAAATATCTTTAATTTTGTTTTCGGAGAAAGTGTTTTATTACATAAGTAGAATTAAAAAGATTTCTCTTTCTTGTTCATCCTCAAATGTGCTTTTAAATACTGCTTCTGAAAAAATGCTTTGTGATATAAGACACATGCAAATTTTTATATGTACACATCTGTAACTTGTCTTTAATAGTGTCTGCTCAGAAAATTGCTTACTACGCTTTTCACAGACATGTGGTATCTTTTTTTTAATGTGCAAGTAAAAGTGTTTTAAAATTTTTCTGAACAGAAAATGCTTTAATACAAATGTCCCATTTGAACGGTTTGTTCTCTTTGTGCGTCTCTACGTGATTATTTTAATTGACTAAATGCTTTGTTGCACAGGGAGATTTACTTTTGTATCAACCAGATAATAAGACTGCATTCATCATATATCAGTGTCTTCAAGTTTTCCTTTCAAAACCTTCATATAATATCCTTGGTCTTATCGAGGAGACTTTTCTTCATGAAAGGTGTTCGCGATATCAAATGTCAAAAAATGATATATGAATACTGATGGACCAAGAAAAATCAATAAATAAATCTAATGTTTCCTTTCATATAATAAATTACCTGGATTTATTTTTCAGTTGCAAAAATATCAACTTTGAACACATACTCGACACAGCAGTAAATACTTACCAATTCCGGTTGATTGAGATTTAATATTTTAATTTAATAGATCTCAGCTCCATTAATCTTGTTTCTAACAGCAATTCTATGCACAATAAGTTGTAATTAAAAAGTTTTGTACATTCCAGATTGTTGCTTATTAAATAAATGGAGACTGCTAGCTTTCTTGTTTTGAAGAAGGCTATGGATGCTGTGCCATCATCGTAGTGCTCCACATCATCAAGTCTTACACAAAATTATAATTGATCCAGGTTCATCAGTGTGGGTTTTCAACTGCCTACAAAATATTTAAACAATTTGACATTCAGAACAACTCAAAAAATGTCATTTATTGAAAAGCAAAATAGTAACACATAAAACATAATTAAAAAAAACTTATTATAAAAGTTGGTCTACATGCTATTTTGATTTTAGTAACATTCTCATTGTAAGTATTTTTGTTTACGTAAAATTTTTCAGACTTTTAGAGTTACTTATTTTAGAGCAGTATCAGACACTAACTATATCGGCCCTGAAATTTTTAATGCACCCTAAATTGATAACTTTTTAATACGAAGATGGAATTTGTTAACAGCACAACTAAAACGCTTTAATAAACAAAAGCATTAAAACATTAACAAACTTTGCTAAATAGACAAAGTAAAATATATGACTGTCAAAGTTTCCAGGTAGAGCATTTGAAAAAGTACGCAATTTTAATTTCAGACCATTTCCGGTTTCTCATATGCCACAGTGCCTTTCGATGGCTGTCACGTTCTTTATTACACATCATTACTTAAGTTTTCTTAATATGCTTTCTTCTGATAGTGGTGTGTTGAATTACTACAGTTAAATACATGCATTGTGGCTCAAACAACTATATCACAATCAAAGGTGGAAATGAATGTCTGCATAGGTCTAAATCTCTTCGTCCAACTGTTCCAAAAGTTTTAAGAAAATCTAAACACATGCAGATTAAGTTTCAATCCAGTTCACTGGTAAGGTGACATTTCAGATGCATATTTGTAGAGATTCCGTATTCAGTTTTTTTTTTTTTTAATTGGTTGAATTTACAAGGCAAGATGTCTTGAGTAAAGCTTCAAATTGGTGGATTAGAAACTATGTACTAATTGACCTCTCTTTACAAATTGAATCAATAAATGGAATTGAGACTGCCATCAGTGTTTTGATAAAGATTTGGAAATTGCAATGTAATTTTGATTTGATTATAGCGACATTGTATCTGTGTATTATTACAGTATGCATCAAAATATACAGCACTGAAACCATCACATGTGATTTTGTCAGTAGGACACAGGCATGTACCTGTGCTCCGAATATTGACAATTGGTCATTATTTTACTGAGGATGAAGAAAGCAATGAACAGTCGATCCAAGTTCGTGGAAGGGGTCTAGACATAGATAAAGTCCTAAAAGCAGGTTGGGATTTGTCTACAACTTAAGCCGTATGACTTTGCTGTAGTAAAAAAAATACAAGGAAAAATATTTTAGATAATATTTCACATAACATCTCCACCTCATTCCCTGATCTTTAACAAACTGTATGGAATGATAAAGAGCAGTGCTTTCATTAATAAATATACACCAAGGACAGTGCATTCATTGCATACAACAGTGGTTTGTCTCCTTTTAAAGGAATCTGCAATATTTGTCCCGAGATATGTTTCAGAATCTACCTAAATTACGTGATGAATGTCTACAGCGACGTACAGCAATATTTCAAATATTTACCCTTATACTGTGGTAAATTAACATGCTATCAGCATGTGTCAGTTTCTCTAAAGGGAATTCATAGGTGACAGCACGGAAATATTGTTTGGCTTCTATTTCAGAAGTGTAAATTATTCTAACGCATAGTAATGGCCTGTTTATCGCTCCCTCATCGCATTTGACTTAATAAAGTGACATATACGCATTAACATTTTGTGAACATGACTAGTGGCGCAGAGAGGGTAAGTAGCACCCGAGGAATAATATGATTTCTTTTACCGCAGTCGTCATCAGTGGCTTAGCAAGCGTTAATAGAACCCGGGGCATGGTATTATTTTTAAGCCCCACCTCATATTTTACTTTAAAAAATAGCATAAACGCAATAATGCTTCGTCTCTATGGCACTCCATAAAACTTGTACCCCTCCCCCCCAGGTTGCTGCCACTGCCTCTCTTAGCTAATATCTTGCTGCTTTTGTCATGGAAATTCTAAGAACGCAAAAAGACAAAAATAATATAATTATACACATATATCTATCATTTGTGTACTGTTGTGAATTTTCTGTGGAAAGAAAGAGCAATTAGAGGTGCATTTTTAATTTTAGCTTCATTGCATCACATACCACAGAATTGGAGGAATATTTGTTTGGGAAAAATTTTGCAGATCTTCATCTTTTAGTAACTAGTATTTACAGATTAAATGATCAACTACCCTTCCTAATAATTTCCTTGTCATCTACTTTTTTTTTTTATTTATAATAGATATGTTACAGTTGTGTGGGGTATTTCTTCGGGCATCTTATCCATAATGTTGCTGAGAATTTCTGCATCTATACTTCTAGAAGATCATCCATTAAAAAAATTTAGTTTCCTATACAAGCTCAGAGTCGCTGGATCAACGACTAGAAATTTACCAATCTATTTGCAGATGCAGTCTATACTTTTTACGCTCTTGTATTATAAGTATACAAAGAAAAAGTATTTTAATATTTAAAAAAAAAAAAAAAACATGAAGATTTTGATGAATCTCCAAACTTTACAAATTCCTGAGTCTGAAAAAATCATTTTTGGAATGACATCTGTCTGTCTGTCGGTTGGTCTTTGTGAATACAATAACTCAAAACTGTAAAGAGCCAGATAGACGGAATTTGGCATGTTGTCTTTACCCAAAATTGTGGATTTCTGACAAATTTCAGACAAAATCTACTGGAGGAAAGTTATCCGTCTATAAGCATATGAGTACAATAACTTAAAATGCATCGAAGTAGATGGATGAAATCACACATATGGGTTTTATTTCCAGAATTGTGGACGTTAATCGAATTTTGGACCACAACCGACAATGGGTTGACCGTTTTTCGATCCATAAGGGAAAGTGGGGGTAAAACCAGGTAGCTAAGGTTCGAAAGCCTGATGGAGCTAAAATATTCGACAGAAACTTCTCAAATTTTATTAAAATATTTATTGTTGATCGGAATACAATATATCTTTCCAGAAAAGTCGAAGTTTCATTACTTTTTTTATCAATGATTTTTATATAAAAAAAAATCAAACTACCCGGATACACATGATAATGCTATGGGAAATTAGGAAAACTCGATTTTCAGTGGAAAAGTTGCAATTGTTTTTATTTTATATGACAATTTAAGAATTTCAATTACAAAATTCACATGTAAAGCAGTTTTCTTCCTCCACG
This sequence comes from Araneus ventricosus, assembly GCA_013235015.1. Classification (NCBI taxonomy): domain Eukaryota; kingdom Metazoa; phylum Arthropoda; class Arachnida; order Araneae; family Araneidae; genus Araneus; species Araneus ventricosus. Next base: position 149,946 of record BGPR01001477.1, on the reverse strand, counting down.
CCACTTCAATTTTGCATCTTTCGTGGTTTTAGCTTTAGTTATATTAACGCCCCATTTTGAAGCAACACGAGGGCTATTTTGGGACGGACCTCGTAATTTTGAACTCTGGTCAGATTACGAGGATGACACCTGAGCTGACACCCTCCTCTGCAAACCTCCTTCAGTGGAATCGGGTTTCGAACCTGGAAACCTCCCGCCCCAAAGATGAGACCTTATCACTAGGCCACCGTGGCCTGCAACTTTCGTGGGTACAGCAATGACGCTTTTTACATTAGATTAACCATTCTTCATTTAAATTAGGAAATTCATCATTAAAATATAAACAATCAGTGTCTTATGTGTTTTAATTGTCTTCAGTAGAAGAATCATAAATGCTGACTGTCCCTGTCTTATGCCACTTGGAGTACCTGGTTTTACCCCGAGTGCAGAGGTTATAGAAAACGAAATAAAATGGTGCAATTATTGGAGTAAATCCTTATTGTTTGATAGGGTATAAATCCTTAGTAAACATATAATAAACTGGACTAAAAATGGTTTTGAAAAGAGAAATGATTTTTAAGTAAGGATAGTTTAAAATCAAACAAAGAGAGTTGACGTCTTAAAACAAATAACCTTCACAGAAGCAGTGAATTCAACAGCTGCAGCATGCAACTATGACTGTTCCCTTTTCTTGACTAGTGGAGTGTAATTCAGTATATGTCTGTTAGAAAGAAGAATTAATATTGCCAGAATCAAGAGTACCCGGTTTTACCCCATTCTTCATTACATACATATTTTGCGAAAGTGATATTTGAAATATGCAATGGATTAGACAAAAGAAAATTGGTACAAGGTCTTGTGACTTAAAATTGCACTAATTTTGAATCAAACTGCTAAAAAGGAAGACGTCCCAGAAGTATATTTGATTTTCTACACTATACTGCAAAGCACAAAACGCGGCATATTGTATACGTATATGCGAAGCACCTATTACGTCATCATAGCAAGTGATTCGCTTGCAGGCTTTGGTAATCCATCTGTTATAAATCCCCGTGATGCAGAATATCATAAGGAGAAATGTACAGAACACACCATATTTTCTAAGTAGGGGAGACCAGGGGCACTGTGGACTTAGGAGTACAATGGACCACCCCCTATTATTTATTTTATTTCTGTTTTTTAATATTTCTTATTTTGGCACATAGATGGCAAGCCTGTAGTGCTGAAAAAAATTTAAAACCATGTGCCTAACTGTCAAATCAGCCATGTTATTCTCGACTGGTGATTTGTAGCAGCTGAAAGTAAATATTTTCAGTGAAGAATATTTTCTTTTCTTGATTAAAGAATTGTGATTTGGAAAACATTATTCTACACAATAAAAGATACTATATTATCATAAATAATGCAGCTAAAATAACTGAGTATGAAATTTTTTATTTCTTTTAATCTCTTTGTTGTCGAAGTTCTACATGGGATACAATGGACCATCAGTTCTTTATCTCATATGCTTTTAAAAATTAGACATTATATATGGATTAGCAAATTGTTTTATTTTTAGTAAGCAAATTAACCATTGAATCATGTCATCTACATATTTTAAGTGTAATCTATGTATTATATTTGAAAATTTAGAAATTAATTAAAATTACACACCAAAGAATAATATACAAGGATTTTAAGTTATTTATTTGAGATTTTTTTCCTTCTTATTTTCATTTTATAAACATTCAGTAAATTTTTAAATTCTTAAACTGTAAAAAAGTTCACCTATATTAAGCTAGAATTCAATGAAATAGTATGAATTTTTTTTAAAAAATTAATAAACCTATTAGTTTGCATCTATGGATATTATACATAAATTAAGTGTTGAATGAAATAATATTAACTAAAAAAAAAAAAGAGGTAGTATTGTCACATAAGAACATGCCCACAGATAGTGTAAAGTATTAAATTATTATTTTAACAGTAATATTTTAATTTAGACTAATTTTGTTACTACCAAGGATATGTTTAACTCAAGTTTTTAGTTCTGTTTATAGTGGTGCACTCTTATAAGCACACTCTTGTATTGGTTTCCTTCATTCTGATTGTTGATATGTCTTTCACCTCATGTGACTACTCTCTTTCAGATTTTGGAATCCATTCTGGAAATAGGCTACTAATACATCTGATGGATTAACTATTGATGGAAACTCTTTGATCCACATCAAATACAACCCCATTGGAGCAATTTAGCTTATTGTCGAGTATATCAAGTGCCAAAAGAGGATTATAAATAGTTATGTAAGAAATAGTTTAATGAACAAATAATAATTCATTTTAAAATTCTTTTATGAATCTGCCTTGGAAATATCAAAAGGCAGAACAACATCTTCCATCGTAAATGTTATAAAACTTTGAAGGAGACGAAAAAAAAAAAAAAAAAAACGCCCAAGTTAGTTTCAAACACAATTATGAAAAAGTCAGAAAAATTTATATTCAGTCAGCTGCAAATTCAAGTCTTACCTCATTATTGAAAATTTTATGGTACACAACAATCAAAATTTAAAATATTTTTTGAAAAATGTGCACATATATATTTTTGCACATTAATATTTTCTCAGAACACAACTAAGTTGCTAACACAGTCAAAATGTTAATCAAAGCAACATACAAAGAGTAAAAGACAGGATTCCGGTGCAAAATTCTTTATCGAGTTGGCATCAACATAAAGAGATAACTAGCATGTTAACCAGGAAAGAAAAAATTTTGATTGTTCATTGTGAAACAACTTGAACAAAAATTAATTCTTTGGTTAAAGAGGGTATGACATGTTCTTTGTTTGTGTCTATGAGCACAATAGGCATTGTTGAATAAGTCCATCATCCGATTTTGAAACTGCGGATATTGACAATTTAACACTGAGTTTTATTACAAACATCACATTCTGAGACTTACCAGATACTGATATTAGCCTATGGAAATGAAATAATATAAGGATGATAACCACTACAACTATACAATAAGCACAAGTGCTTCAACTGTTTGAATCCTCCTTTCATTTCTACCATTATTGAAAACATTGAGCATGGTTAGCCAAACTTTCATGCTAGCAGACATTAAAAAAACTTCTGTTGGTGAAGGTAGATTTCAAAGAAAAATCATTGTCTAGATTAAGGCTAGTATACCACCAGCAATTATCATATAAAAGTAATTAAATAAAAAGCAAGTCCTTTGGCCTAGGGCATAGAAATCTTTAATCCAGCCCTGTGCACATTTGAAATTTATAATGAAAAACTTATTCATCTAGCTCATTGTGCTTTTGAGTTATCATGTTTGCATGCAGTGGACACAGACAAGACATCCTTTGGATGGATTATGTAAAAATTTTAATAGAAATCTATGATTCCAGTTGTAAAGACCACATACCAAAATTATCCTCCTAGATATACATGTTTTTAGCTATCGTTTTTACAGACAATTGTTACAACATAATTCTAAAAATGGATTTCCCAGACTCGGTGAAGTATAAAACATGGGGGCTCATTAAAATATCAAGGTCAACTTTTCTCACAAAATAAAAATGAGACACAAGTTTCCCATATTAGCATAACAAACCACCCTCTTTCTTGCACCTGCATGCATTTTTATTTTGTACAGTTGCTAAACATTTTAACTTTGTCTTAATGAACGAGCCCTTTGTCTTAAAAGATATAAACCCTAATCATTCAGATAAAGTTATAATCTGTTCTGCTATACTTTGAGATTTTGGCTCAATGTTTTAAATATCTCACAATAAAAAAGTGCTGCAAAAAAAATTTCAGTTAATTTCTTTACATTATTTACATGTAGTATGTTATACTGTCTATTGTAATTACTTTGAAAATACTTGTTTGATGTTCAAAATATTGATAACATATTTTTGGAATGATGCATACTATTCCCCAATTATTACTTCTAAGATTCAATATTTGCTCTGATATTTCTGCAACTAAAACAGTTTCAAATCATAAAAATTATCAAAGTTCCTCAATACAATCTCAAAAAATGGTAAATCAAGCCATCGCACACAAAATTTTTTAAAAAAATCAAATTTTAGCTAGATAAACACATTAGATATCTTAATTTTCTAAAATGTGACCAAGCTACATTTTCCGAAGGTACACTGCTTTCCTACCTGTCTATTAGATTCTATTTCATCTTGGAACCATCATAGAAAACTAGTAAAGATATAGAGGCTAATTTGTCTGAGCCATTGGCCTAGGTTTTCTACTATTCAACCCATGAATAAATGGAAAATCCATTTTTTGCCACTTGCGCCATTTTGTTTCTCAATGTCTCATTCTTCGACAACATAGTTTTATACATCATCTATTAATATAATGATTTACTACCAAATTTCTCTGTATGAATAACATTGACACCTGTCATGTTTTGCAGCTATTTTGTGTTTATTAAGTTCATTTTGAGAAACAATTTGATAAACAAAGAAATTTCATGTTTACAACATTTAGATTATAAAAAGATGGTTAAAAATTTATGGTAAAATAAATGTCATACTAATGATATAATGTTTAACTTTATATTAGATGCATTTTACTAAGAAAGTACTCCGAACATTTACTAGAACATTTTTTTTATTAGACAACAAAATGTTGATGGAATCAATTCACATGACATCCAATAGCTTGATAAAAACATTACTGTGCATGCCAACAAACACCTTGATGCATGTTATCTTATAATGAACTATGACATCACATTCTTTTTCCTGCTACAAGGTGCAAAGCCTAAATTGGCCAGATATAATTGATGTGTATCATATGAGTATGCATTAATTCAGTTTAACTACCAAAAATTTTAATTTAAAGAAAAGATTAGTGTTTTTTAAGAAATGCAAACAAAAACAGTATTACCCACCAGTTAATAACCTAATTTTCACTTTCTAAAAAAGTCATTTTCACCAAATTCTTTGATCAATATTTAAGAGCTTTTCTTTTCAAAGAATTTTTTTAAATATTGTATTTAATTCTTTAATCTAAACTTTATCTCAAATTTGAAAAGTAAGTGACTTTATCAGTTGTTGAGATAGTTTTCCTTTGCTTTAAATAAATAAATAAAGCTGATAGTTTAGATTCTTTAAGATAATATTCTAGAAGATTGACATTTCAATAAAAAATTGGATAATAATATTAAAATAAAATCAAACGAAACAGGCTTAAAAATATCACCAATTTATGTTAATAAGCTGATACATTTACCAATAATACAAACTAATGCATGTAAGATAAAAATCAAATTAATTTTTGTAATGCATTTCTATCAGCTCTATTTAATAAATTCACTGCTGTTATGCTTCGTTCAGTTACGTATTATATTGTAGACGATGCTTCGGGTCGTTTGATCAATAAAGATGTTACACTTCTTCATTGTCATGAGTCTTTTGCCTCAAACTTGGCTTATGCAGGTAGAGAATGGAAACTTAACTCTGAGTCTTTGTAGAAGAATATGAAAGATTAGAAAATCCAGTTTTTCTTTTTTAAAAAAGACAAAAGAAAGCAAATCTTAAAAAAGATATGCACACATGCAAAAATGAAAGATCCATAGAAAATAAAATATATGTTAACAAAATTATTCCTCTAGAATATCAGCAAACAAGAATATTCACGTGCTTCATTTTCATAAACAGAGCATAACAGAAGAATCTCTTATAACCATCACATATACAATAAACATAATCCACCATTCAAAATTCAAATTAATTAATTCATAAATTAGCATTCTGAATTTGGTGAGATTATGACGCGTGTTTATAAAGGGACATTCACCGCTGTCAATCCATCGATGTTTAGGATATTTGGAAGGGAAAACAGCACTGTCAATATAAACTAAAGCAGGAGTGTTCTCCCCAAACTTTCGTATATACTTCCCCGTCAAAAAAGGTGCGTTTCTCCTTCCCCGTCATTAACACAAAATTGAACCACGTTATCCAGAATCCAATGACTATCAGAAGGTTTTCCATTATAGTGATTGGAAAAAATATCTAGGTAAAGGAATTCAAAAGAGATGCTCGGATTAAAAAACGCATCTATCGCACGCTGCTGGGTTCACTCTTGCTCGTCCTGGACAAATTGGACTAATTCGTCTTTCGTGAGCATTGGAGACGGTGCCTCGTCAGCATGCGCGAGACGGATTGAGTTTTCAATGGTAAATATACAGGCGACAGATTAGTCAACCTTTGCGGATTTGGCCCAAAATTTTATATGGAATCTATTATCTATGATTCGATAAAACTGTGTACCAAATTTCATCCATCAGCTATTCAGATTTTAGTTATGAGTGTTCACATGACTGGACATACAGACAGACAGACTTCCTGTTGACGATTTTTGAAAATTTGATAGAACCTACAAATTATGTTTAAAGACTCATACCAATTTCATCCCTAGTTCTCTCACTAGTTTTGAGTTATCAAACACGAGTCTGACACACAGATTGACATAACTTCCAAATTGTGTTCAGACTCAGGAGGTCTTAACGTGGAGTTCGTCAAAACTGATTCGAATTTTTTGACGATTACAATACTTTCTCTTTGCTTCGTAGTTATCTGCAGAAAGATAAAATAACATGAAAATTTAACAAATAGATTGCGTTGGAATTCAACCAATTTGATATCCAAGTATGGAATGGAAGGCATAAAAGTAACTTTGATTCTTCTGAGGCAGCGATAAATCACCCTGTATGTGTGGAGAGCGTTGAGAGGGGAGAAGCACGTGGGAGTCAGTCGGGGACTTGAAACTCTTCAAACAATGTTTTCAAAACAAACTTAAAACCTCTGATTAGAATGACTACGCCCTAATCTATTGACTGAATGGTTGGGGAAAAACAGCTCTTTGGGCCAAATGGAATAGCTCACTTCTCGTGAACGCCCAGCTAAAAACTATCAAATCATGTTACACTACATAAAATCACAACATCATATCAACCAAGGTTCCTGTATTAGATTAATATAAACTTGTGCTATAAGCGTGTAGCTGTAACTGTAGCGCGGTTTGCTTATGGAATCTTATGCTTGTAACCGGTGGTTGTGTGTTCGTCAATATATCATATGTGTTAAAAGCTGCCTAGTTACATAACCTCAATACGCAAACAATATAAAACTTACTTTTGCTGAATTCATTTGGGCTGTCACCGTCTACAATGATAAAAATCTTCAACAGAACTGCAGTAATAAAATGAACATTAAGCATCAATAAAATCTACACCATCAAGAAAGTCAACAATTAAAACTGGGAACCCGCCCCCCAGGGCAGTTTCAAATCAAGATCCATCAAAAAAAGCAAATAAGGAACTTTAAAATAAATAACTACTATCTAGAGAGAGACAGCTGTCTCTTTCTCACCCAAGTAAACAACCGCTACAAATTCCAAGGTAAAAACTCTGGAGTAATACTAATGAAAGCAACAGATTAAAAGTTTGGTGGAGGAATTTAGCAAGAACGAAAAGACAACAGATTCCTGCAATCCTTTTGCATATACTATTGCTAATGACAAAGGCCTCGTAAGTTTCTTAACAGCGGATTTGTTATTTATTAGATTTCTAAACCAAACAGCTTTATGAGCATCTGCAGGCCTTTTCAGATGGAGGTTTTTTGAGTAAACAATCAAAAACACCAGAAGGAGGACACTTGACTCATAAGGTCATAGACCTTCGGGGAAGACAACGCTCATTAGCAGGACTGCAAGTTCAAATGCTCTCTGATCGCCAAGTTCATAAGACTTAGTCTGGTTATTTTCATGTCCCGTTTGAAGCAACATGAGGGCTATTTTGGAACAGATCATAATTTCAGACCGAGGTCAGATGATGAAGACGATATCTGAGCTGGCCATCCAAACTTTCACAACGACCGACGGGAGGATTTGACTGATATGTATGATTTAACGTGCAATGGAGCCCTACAAGGCGGATCTTCAGCGGAATGGCTTTAGAACGAAGAACCTTCCGGCTAGGGATGGGAAAAACCTACGGTTTTAACGAAAACGGTTTTTTTCTTTAACCGGTTTTCGCTTTTTTTTTTGTCTTGTATTCAATGGTTATTTTTTAAAACAATAAGCGGTAAAAAACCAGATCGAAGATAGGCTCGATTTGACTAAATTTATCAAGTTGAAACCTTGAATTTCATCATCTTTTCCAATCAACGACAACCTCTTCCTCGAGGCGTCTGTGTCGGCGGATAACTGAAAGAGTCTTTATGAACAGATAAATATTGGCCAATGGATTGATTTCTGTAAAAATAATATTATAAAAAAGTTTATAAACGCCGTCTTTATATATATATAAACGAAAACCGGTTATTTAGAGCGTTTAACCGCAGCTGAAAAAAAACCTGAATAACCAAAAACCGGTTATTTTCACCGCGACCTATCAACCTTACTTCTGCCCTCAAGCCCCTGTATCTTTATAAGGGACAATCCAAGCCAGACCTTACCAATAGCCCACTGCGGAGGGATCCTACTTGAAAGTATTTGAAATCACGCATGTACTGCTCAGCAACGATTCCGAGACTACTACTTTGGACGATTGCACCCGGAAGGGTGTCAGGCAATGAGTCATATGAGCGCATTTAAGCAGTTTTTTGTTAGATCACGCTCAGTAAAATGTAAACATCGCCCTTCCTTCTCACTTCCCTATTTTGATGAAAATAACTCCGCCCGCGATGCACAAAAGCGCGGAGGGTTTCCGAATCCGTTGCTAAACAATATCGATCACGATTCAGATCAATCCAAAGACACAAATCGCCGAGAGGTGACCATGTACTGGACATTATGTATTCTGCAGTCGCGACTAGTCTAACTCGTATGCAGCGTGTTTATTTTGTGGTGAATCTATATAAATAGTTGTTATTCTAATGAAAATGATAAATTGTCATCATTTTGTGTACTATTCATTCGCTTACATCATCAACGCACTCCAGTCAA
>BGPR01001477.1:83012-140985 GCA_013235015.1 Araneus ventricosus | reverse complement strand
GCATCTATTTACAAGCAAATTTGTAGCGTGTTGGTATATGTGATTCACAAATCAACTGCAAAAGTGTGACAGTGAATAGGTTATGTACTTCAAAATGATATGCACATAAAACAATTACGAAAAAAGTGAAATACTGGAATAACTTTTCTTCTCTGCAAAAAATTAAATTTTAAATCAAGGTTTTCTGCATAAGAATTTTTGAGTTTTATTTTGGACATAAAACATATTTATGTGCCTTTAATCAAGAACATAAATCAATTTTCAAATAAACTGCACACAGCAACATAAATTAATCTGGAACTAATAATCAAGTTCTATGAGCATTAGCACATTCCGTGCTTCTCAGTCTGACTGCCATTGAAAGTTTAATAGGAACAAGACAGAAGATTGCTAAACAGCATGTTAGAGAAATTTGGTATTTTATAAGTAATATTTCTCAAAATACCTTGTCAAATAAGTATTTTAAATAATGAAATATTTCACCGAACAATAGGGGAAGGGGGGAGATAAGGGCAAACAATTAGATCATAAGTAAAATATTTCTAAAATACTAATTTGGAAAGGGGTAAAATTGTAAATACTTAAATGCTACCTAACAATAATACAGAAAATATTTGAAGCTATTTGAAGAAAAAATAAAAATATACCTTTAAAATACAAAAGTTATATTCTTATACATATACTATTTAATAATAAAAATATATATAAAATATACCTCTATAAATTGAAAAAACTAATTTTCTGTTTATTCATAACATTTTCTTCAAACTCCTATAATACAAAACATACACATAAAAAAGGAGAAAGAAATTAAAACACAGCATTATTAATATTAAATGTAGAGAATGAAATTAAGGTTCAACATTTTCAATTTTCTTCCCTAAAGATAAGATATAGGACTACAAACAATAATTTGTATCTTTATGTTTGTTGAAGTTGTTTAAAAGCATTTACAATATAAAAAAGAATTAAAATATATTCTTATGTAAGCGTTCCCATCCTTTTGGTTGTGCAGACCACCTGTTGTGTAAAAAAATATTTTGAGCCACAAATATATAAATAAAAAATAGAACACAAACACATATATAAGTTAAGTTGTATTAGCGTCCGTTCTGAAGCAACACAGCCCTATTTTAGGCAACTCATAATTTGAAATGGGGTCAGATGATGAGGACTGCTGAGCTAGCATGCCTCCAAGCTTCTACACCCGCAGCGAGGGCCTTTGGTACCTCATGATGATTTGCCGTCGTGGGGTCTACATACATGGCAGATCTTGGATGAGGTCCTTAGGTCGAGGCGGACTCACAATCGGCCTTTATATACGAAACACATATAATACATAAACTGTGAAAAAAAAAAAATATATGACTCTTCAACTCTTGACTAGTGTTTCAGTACTAATATGCTGTCTGAGGCCACAAGTGGGCTCTGACCCATAGGGTTGGAACCATGTTCTATATAATGAGACCGTCATACTGAAAATTAGAAACACTTTAATACGTACAAAATTTGTTCATTGCAGTAAATTAATGGAGGTGAGTGAAATTCAATTGAGCATGCAAAAATCTACAGAGTAATTCGGAAAAAATAATTTTTTAGACAAATATGAAGATACTATTTATTTTACTAATAACTCTGAGTCTCTTCTCTCTCTACCCTAGTATGCTATGTAGAATAACACAATTAATTTTTAAAATTAATCTTTTTTTTTTCATTAAGATAAAAGTATTAATTCTTTTATTTATAAAGATACTTTTTTCTAGATATTTTATCTATAAAAATTTGTGTCATGCATCTGAATTCAATCAGCAAATTGATATATTCTAACATTAAAACATATTTTCTGAACTAGTAAAAAGAAAATTGAACCGTTATATCCCAGACTTAATGGGTTACACTTAACACCATTTGAAATAACGAAAATGACATTAATGTTTTTTTTTTGAAAGATAGAAAAACACTAAATTTGGCCCTTTCATTTATTTCTTCCTGGTTTAAGTGCTTTCTAATGGGTATTGCATCATCTAAGCAGTTGTAATAATTCTACACTATATAAAAGCAAGTACTTTTAAGACTGAAAACAGAACACTTAAGAAAAGGTAAAATAAACGGTCATAAAAGCTTACTAAATATTACGCGTTTATTTAATACCATTAGCTTATGTAATAATCGAAGTCAAGACAGCATGTTGAGATATGATGGTTTACCTATCAATACGGACTGCATGATAATTTAACTGGCTTTTATGATTGAGTGGGTTTTACGCTAAGCAATTCAAGGTCCTGTATGAAATCAACCTGACAGCTGTATTGTTTTTTGAGATTTATATTAGCATAGAGTGTTAGCCTCTGCATGAAATGAAACACTTAATTTACGATTAAGTAAACAAACACTATTACAATTAGTGAAGAGTCGTTGTGAGATTCACTCTGGAAGGAAACATGCGATCCGGGTCACGCAAAAGGAACGATAATTCAGTTGGATCGCAAGTTATTACGTACGGATCGGACTAAATGTGGTCTGACACAGACCGTTCCAAGGAACAGATCCGTTTAGGGTTGACAGATATTTGATGAACTATGTATGTACTACGCAATATCAAAAAGGAATCAAATACGAATACTACTGTCAAATATGGCGTGACTAATCGATTGAGCAGAAATAAATGTGTATAAGTGTTCTTGAATTTTAAAGAATTTTTTTCCTTTTTAATATACTTTTCCTGAGGTTTTAGTTCTTAGTCTGATCTTCTATCAAAGATGCAGCGATGAGAAGCCAATTTCTGTGCTTAGAAAGAAGATCCATTCTTTTTTGTGGTCGGTCCCCTCCCCATCAGGAATTTCATTTAGTGTTATTTCCTGTGACGCTATGAGTCACCATTCTTGTTAGTGATATGCGTTTTCGAAATGATTACGAAGCTCTTATCGATTACAGCTCTTGTGTATGACAGAAAGTCACAATAATCGTTCCGAAACAAATATTCTATGGAAACTCAGAGGCATGACGCCAGAATTTTTTCCGACAGGGGGGGGGGCAAGCAAGTTTTTCTAATTTAGGTAACTTCAAAATAACAAATAATAATTAATTTTATATTTAATTAAAGGTAATTAAGTATTAATTGGTACATTGATTATAATAATTAAGTATTTGGAATAATTTGTATAATGTCGGTGCAGTAGAATTGTCTGACTACTGACGACAAGCAATAATAGAAAACTAGCTGCATGGCCCGGCGTTGCACGGGCAATCTTGAATAATGGGATATTCGGCCGGAGAGGTAGAGGATCGGCGAGACGCGGAATCCATATTTTTCATATATACCCGGCTCCGGTTTTCTTTCAACAAATATTGTCCTTACTTTCCCAAGTAAATGTAAATATTCTTTCATATCAAGTATTTTAATTACCAATTTTCATAAACCCGCCCTCGGTTTTATTTTCTACATATTGTCCTTCGCGTAAACGTTACGTTCCCCTCGCGTAAAAAATCCTTTGAATCCTATTTTGTTTAATTAAAATTTTAAATCCAACCTTTTAATTACTTTATAGTTAATAACCCAGCGTTTTCTCGCAATCCACATTTTTCATATGCCCCACGCCTCTGTTATTTCCCTGATATTGTCACAAAGCGCCCCCCAACAAACGTAAATCATTTTGAATCTCTTGTTGGATGAAACTTTCAGTTCCTAACCTTTTACTACTTTAAAGTTTAGTTTTCTGTTGAAAACGCGATAATTCTTATGCTTATCGAAATTAAACCAGATTAGCATGATATTTGTTTTGCAAAAGAAAATAGGCAAACAAAACAGAAACGATGAAGCGATTTAATGGTACACCAAACTGATAAATTAAACACCAGAAAAATATAGTATTTTCATCTTGCCCGTATTTGAATAATAATGAAAAAAAACGGATAAAATGAATAAACTTCCCCCAACAAACGTAAATGTTGCGAAACACTTACGACAAAAAGGAAAGAAAAAATGCAGGAAAGGATTTTTCCCGATGTTTATAAATAAAACTCAAAACGCAGCTCCTAAAAGAAAAATAAAACCTTTTATACAAACCAGATGCAAGAACAACCAAATGGCAGACAGATAGTTATGGGAAGAACTGTCGACAGATAGCACAGGGGAATCAATATTAAGTTTTTAATTAATATCTTTTTTAACTAATTACAATTTCGAAATTTAAATAATCGAAATGGATTCATGGATTATTTTCCATCTTTTGGTACTTGTGGCTAGTTTCAGTTCAATTAGTGAGAAGGCTAGAAGGACATACATACATACGTTTGTTAGCGTTCAGCCTTTAATATACTAAGATGAGAAAATTATGAACATAAATCTCAAGAAAATGAAATGTGCGGCACTGATATTGGAAAAAAAAATTTGCAGATTATACGTAAATTTCATATAAAATAAAATAATAGCCAAGTAAGTAAAAAAATAACAAATAAATTAATAAATAATTAACAAATTTTAAACCTATAAATGCATATCTTCATATCTCTAATAATTGTGCCTGTGTGTGTATTGGTTCTCTACAGGGGCCCGCTGGACCTGAGCTACGAAATTTGGCACAAACCCACATTGTAGGGATGGGAATGTGCACCTCAGGCCCTTTTTTGAAATTTTATTTAAATTTTAATTAATGAATTAAAATTACACACATGAAATTTTGGCGTTTTCCATTAAATAACTTCGAAAATATTACGCACGAAAATCATTTTACGCCATGTAGTTCAAAAAAATTACCTTTTCAATGATATTTTTATAGCGGCTAAACCTAGATACATCATCAATGGTCGCTTCTCCATCTCAATTCTTCATTTCGAGAAAAATCGCAAAACATACCTCGTGTACATTCTCTGGGAGAGGAAACCTTGGTTGACTGTGTTCCCAGTCTCAACAACTGGACTAGTTTTACGAATTCATCTCACTTTCCAACTTTTTTGGAGGTCACTTTCAATTTTTAATTGTAAAATATATCTATAATTGTTTTTGTTGGTGGTTGTTGAGAAAGGCAATAATATCGTCTATTTTTCCTAAAGTCGTTGAGCCTGGTTTCGCATTCACTGATGGCCGGGACCATACTGACAAATTTCTTGTCTGAGTTCGAATTATCACCACGAAAGGCAAAAGTGAACTCTTTGTACCCAAACCCAGTAGGCCGAATTCATTCTTCCTCTTCCATTGGGAAGGAATGATTAATTTCATCTGATTTCAGTGTTTTTTTTAGTGTGATTTTTTTCTTTCTTTCCTCGATTTTCTCTTTACTCTAAAATGTCACAGTCGGAGAGGAAGAAAGGAAAAGAATTTCGACGAAGTTGAACAAAACCCGACCATTCAGAGAAGGGTTTGAGTGGCCGTTAATATCTTTTATTTTAACATTATGACTATGGGCCGAAAATTCCACGCCGAACAAATGGCATTGAGAGGAATGATCATTATATGTGATGCACTCTTGTGCAATACAGATACTTTAGTTCTACCTAATAATTCCACCGAAAAGTGATCAGAAACAGTCGATAGAGAAAAAAGCAAACATAAACATTTGCACCCGTCTTTGTCGATCTCTTAGCCGACCGACCAGACGGCAAAATGCGACATCTGGTTTACCACTTGTCGCCCTGAGTCGGTTATTCTTTCAATGTGGTGCGAACGCTACTGGGCGAAAGGACGATAACTTAAAAGGATGTCAGTCATTCTGACGGCTAACCATTAATCAGTCATAAATTCGGACACAAACCAACACACTCGACCTTTTTATTGCCATAATAACTTAAAAGATGGGATTAAAATTGTATATTCCTTGATACCCTGCTCTCAACATCTCCCCAAAATCGCAAAGATTCTTAGAGCAAGGAATCTTAATTTTCTCATAGAGCAGGGAGGGCAAGCCCAGTCACCGACCTTACTCACCGTTACAGCGGCGGCGCCTCTCATATATGAATCCGCAGCTGCGAGACGCGACCTCGATAATCGGTTGCGAGTAGCAGGTGGACCGACCTTTGATACGAAGAAAATGAGATGGCGTCCTGCCACCAATTTTCCCAGGAGCCATCAACACCGCTCGGTTTTTTATAAGTGATATGTTTTAATGTTTGTAATAAGATTGTGTGACATCCAGTTTGTCATGCACTTCATGTGAGAAAAGCAAACCTTTAAAAGACATGGTGAAGTCTTGCTTCTCGACAACAACATACGCCGGTACACCTTCATTAATCTTTATTTTCCTTTGTACTTCCTATTGTTTATATCCTCCTCCCAACCATCCATGTATGAGTTTTTATCAACCTATTAACCAGAGTCAAATGACTCAATTAATAAGCATCTGTCTAGATTATTTATTATTTTAACATTTTATTCATTTTTTACAATATATTAGTTCAACAACCGAAAAGAAATGAAACAATTGTATATATATTTTCCATTTAACTTACATTAGGCTAAAAACATCTTATAATGAATTCAGTAGTTTATTATTAAATAGCAAGTATTACATTTGAAAACAAAATTCTCTAACCCTTTTTAGATCGTCCTTATAGTTTTCTGTTTGCGCCATTAACAGTTATGATCTCGCGTACCCCAAGGTCCTCTTCTATGTGGGTACGCGTACCACAATTAGAGACCTCTGCTCTAATAGGCATTAATATTGGGAAGGTTATGGTACGGAAATAAAACGTTAATACTAAAACTTAGATGAACTATATTGTATAACCACCGCCTTCGCAAACTCAGCTTGAACATTGAAGAATATATTCAACTTTAACTCTCTTGCCATAATTTGCATTCCATGGTTCTCCTTCAATAATTTGAAACTTAAATTCATAATAATGTAGGCCTTGCTTTCTTTGTTGACTAATCACTGTTACTTTAACTACATGAACGTCCCTAAGCAAGTCATGTAACCAGTGATGGGTCGCAAAATAAGCAGTTCCGAGACGACTCCAAAGCGGACCGAAAACGCTCTAATCGGGTGACGAACAATCCTTTTTTAAGATGTTTCTTCCCAATTTTTTTCTTATTTCTTTCTTTTAAAAAAACACGCAGTGCTGGAAACGCTGCTTCCGGAGTTTCCAAGTACACCCCTGTCAAGTAAATTTATTCGTGCAAATAACACCATTGGTACATAACGACGTTGAACTTTTAATTTAACAAACTTATTTCAAGATGAAATCAGTAACATTTCTACGTCCCGAGATGTTAATTGGCTTAAGATGCTGATAAAAGGAAATTAAACATATACTTCATCAATCGTTCAGTTTACTGGTTATTTATATACCTTTTATCTGAGGCTTTACTTTCACAGTTAAAAATTGACTAAAAAAAAGAAAGTAAAATCCAATAAGATATTATCTATTCGGTACACATAAGGAAGGGCACAATGAATTAAATATTTATTAAAGAATGAAACGGTTTGAGTTTTATTGTAACAATGAAAAGAATATGATTGTAAATTATGCCAGCAAATAAAATTGAAACTATTTATTAAAATTAAGGAAAAATGTTAATGAAAAATGAATAATAAAAAAATCGACAACTAATTAGATATCTGAAAAGATATTTTAAAAAAAATTTCAGAATTGGTGATAAAAATTTTTTTGTGTTGTAATATTTTTGAAGTCATTAAGAAAAACATCAAAATTTATGTTAATTTTAATGGCACTCACTATTGAAGTATATGTACAAAGTCGTATATTTATCTGTTTTCAAATTGGCACAACAGTATTATATACAATTTTTTTTTCAAATTTTAGAATATTACACAACATGATGTAGTTTACTTGGAAGCAAATGTCATAAATTAAAATGTGTACTACATGCTAGATTTTGTAATTTTTGTTTTTTCGTTAATATTTCATTCCATCCATATTTGTTTTAAACCTGTAACTGAGATGAAAATAAAAGGTTTGGTTATAAAAATTATTCTTGTAACGTTTTAAAAGTGGATCGTCGAAAAATGATTTATATTATGCAGCAGACCTTGTTGGTTATTACTGGAGGTTACCTCGAATGAAAGAGAAATGTGGACTAGTTACCCCTAAGTCCACTATTAGGATAGGAGATATATGACGATCTTCATTACCTGCATGCTCGTACTCCAAGAAGCACACATATTGCACGATAATACAAGTGAAATCTGAAAAAAAAATGTATACTTAATATTAGAATGGTGTAAATATAAGAGTTTTGTTATTTTTCAATATTGAGTCACGTGTAAAATATCTAGTTCCCAGTATTTTCCAGTCCTAATTGCAACCTCATTATTATATAAAGAGGTAGAAGAAGAAAAGACTTTATTTTACTTTCATACTACCCTCTTGATTATAGTTTAATCGACATTTGTTAATCTTTCGATTATATTATCATATCTCTTATTACCCACTTGCAATTTACCTTGAGATTTGAACCTGGATCTTTTAGTTAGCTAATCGGCGTCTGATACAGGTTAAGGACCATTAGACTAGACATAGGTGGGTCGAAAAAAATAAATATTTTTTTTCGAACGCTTTAATTACTGGCGAAAAGTTGGCTATTGTGTAATAAGAAGAAAACTGGCGATAAAAATTACGAGCAATTAACATCTTCCGTTCGCGCATCGTATTTAAAGTTAATCGAAAACAAAATCAGCGCTTTTTTTGTAATTTTTAATTTGTACAACTTATACAACACGCTTTAGTTTTTATGTCTTGCTTTTATTTTAATAACCCAAATAAATTAAATTTTGATCAGTAATCAAATTTTTTCCGTTCGCGCAAGTCTTAGAAAAAAACAGAAATACTTACCATTTTCGCAATTTTCACTGCAACATCCTCTTGTTCTGCTGTAATTAAAACGACTATAAACTTCACCACGTGAAGGTGTTGCACTGATTCCCTAAAACCATCAATTGTTGGGTGTGATATTTACATTATATTATAATCTATTTAAGTTTCCATGTAGTGATACTTTGGCTATTGTGTTTTTAACTTTTCTTTTTATATCTATTACAATTTAAAGTCTAATTTTTTGGAGAAATTAAGCATTAACCATCTAGACTTATTGTTGTCAGATAGAGCCATCTCTAGCGTCATGTCCACATCCACTTTTGAAGCCTCTGTCACAAGTTTTCATGCACTTCCACAGCACTGGGTGTAATAGGGAGACTTTGTGTTCTCATGTGGTGTACTGTCAGAATTGATGAGTGATTTAATATCATCTTCACTTAGGTCCGCGACTTTGGCGGAGATTGGTACCCTACAAGAATTCCACAGTCAATTTCAATGTAATCAGGCTAAAGTTTATCTTGCGGTGGTACAGAAATTTCTACAGATCTTTGCTTCCTGGGACGATTTGTCTTGCTTTCATCCTTCTGGTAACCAAGATCCCGAATATGTTCTTCTTTCATCAACAAACGCTTACCCGCCAATGGAACAGTCTCTCTGTGCGACACAGAAGTTGCATTCGTTGATTACTGGATGAATAACTTAAAGTAATTCGTCAGATAAATACCGTGATGTTTGGATCTCCTTGAAAGACATGTTTTGGTCCGAATCAGTTAAATATTTACTCTTTTTTTTACAGCAAACCACACAGGCATGTATGATTTTAGATGACAGTACAACTATTTACTTTTAAGCTATTTGATCGGATGAGTGATCAGCACAGACTCAGTTGAGCCGCAAAGCCGATTGAATGGAAGCAAGGACCAGTACAACAGATTTGCAAGTCTTCTGGACAATGTCAAGGTGATTGTCATTTGAAATGTCCAAAATACTGTTGGATCTGCCTTCAACAAATTCCTTCTGTTCTAGAATAGAATATAGAACAATCTATGGGTTCATAATCGACCAGGATTTTTTCATAGCAAGTGAACTACATGCCCGATTGGCCCGACTAAAAATTTAGGCCCTGCAGTTTGACAGACTCAATATGTTGGAAAATGAAGTCATTAAATAGCCAGAGGCATATGTTCCATAATTGGCAGCGAGCGTCCTACATGTTTTTTCTATACGGTGGATGACATCGTTCTTCCAGGTGTTTAGTTACAGTGCCATCACCTACTATTAACTCAATTTTCTCATTCATCATTATCTAATGCATTGTAAAATAAGCATTAAACAAACATAACACAAAACAATGCACAATAATTGACAAATGTATACGCCGTTAGACTCCACAGCACCAAAGCGTAAAATGCTAATTCTTGAGCAACTCTAGACAAAGAAAGTAGTGGAAGTGGGCGACTGTGTAGTAGAAGCCCGAGTTATGGGGGGGTAGGTGCGGGTAGAGTAGATGGGGAGGGAGACAACATGCCACTGGTTCAATCTCCAGTTAATTTAATTCAGCAGATATTCTGGTTCGTTTTGTTCTAGCAAAATGAACGAAGAACCTACATGAAAATTAGCTGAAATATAGTAAATTCCTGTCTTTAAGACGTTGCGTTTAACGAAAAAATTAGATTTATTGATCAAATTCTATATTTAGGGTTCTTTAAACCATAAACAAGCATAAAAACTAAGAAGCGTGTTTATTTTAAAGTTTTAATCATACTAAAATCTAGCAAAAAGGTCTGATTTTTAATTTTCTTACTTACTAGGTAAGATGCGCGACTAGAGAGGTAACCGATTTTAATATTTTTATGCGTTTTTTTTTCTTTTATTACAATAGCAACTTTTCCGCACTAAACGTTCCGAACAAAATATTTATTTTTTTTTTTGACCACACTCTACTAGACAGTGGTATATGCGTCAAAGGGCTGCACTCGAAAGGAGCGGACAAAATCAGGGCCAATTTTTTCATGCAGAGCCAACCCTAAGCCACGACTAGGGCGCAAATTTAAAAAATATAATAAAATATTTCAGTAGTATTGAGCAGAAAGATCTTATGAAATGTTCTTTAAACACATTCTGTAGATATCACAAATAAACTGAGAGTATGTTTGTGTTGCCTGTCTCTATATGTGGGTAATGCACAGGCGCAGAATTAAGTGCTTACTGCGCCTAGGTCAGTAGAAATGAATAATCCGGCTCCGAAAAATCAGACATGCAAAAAAAAAAAAAATTATGAATAAAAGGCAATTTCTAGCTCAATCTTTCTGTAATATGATACATCAATGTAATTATATAGAAGTTTTTCGCTTTTTTACTCTCATACAAGTATAAGAAAATATTGTAATCGTCAAAATTGAACTTCGAGGAATTTTGACAGATCTCACTTTTAGACCTTCCTTTAGGTCCGAAAAACACAACTGGAATTATGTCTGTCTGTCTATGACACGATAACTCAAACCTATAGAACTACGGGGATGAAATTTTGTATGTGTGTTTAACATAATTTGCAAGTTTCTATCAAATTTTGGAAAAATCTCACAGGAAGTCTGTCAATCTGTACGTCACGGTCTAATGCGTGCCTATAACTCAAAAAACTTGAATAGCTAGAGGGATGAAATTTGACAGATTTTATCGTCATGAATGTGATCCGTATAAAATTTTGGGCCAAATCCGTCGAAGGGTTATTTGTCTGTACGGTCTGTCATCGCATACCTTTAGAAACTAACTGCCTGGCACTTGCCTACCGGGACACTGTGAAGAAAGAAGAAGGGACTGAACTGGGTGTCTCAAAACACCATTCTGGCGGATTTTCGTGGAAGCAAACATTTAGGGAGTCTCGCAGGTCCCATGTGCCAAAAAGAATGCGCGAGGGAGTAATTTGTTTAATCCTTCAAACAATGTGTTTAACTTTGGTTGATTGCGACGGAAGTTTATTTGACGTCTTTATTATTCTAGTTTTTCTACATGTACTAGGAGTATATACGAGAAAGTTTAGGAGACCACTCGCTGGTTTCTATAAATTGCCGTATGAAGAAGACTGGTGGACGGGCATTTCGCAACCTATCTGCAGAGATCGAGGCGTAAAATGATTGAATTACGTTAATAAATAAATGTTTTCCTGGAATCCATTTATGTACTTAGTCTCATGTACCTCAAAACTATGCTATAGGAAAGGAATCGAAGGTAAGGTTCCATATTTTCTTCTAATTAATTGTATGTGCTTACATCTCCGCAAATAGATGGCATAGTGTTTCATAGACGTTAAAGTTATTGTATTCTCTACTAGCGACAACACAGGCGTTGCCCATGGAATCAGCCTTTAACAAAATGAATGAAAAAAAAACCCACAATGACATGAAAAGTTTTGAAAACAAATCAAAACAAAAGATACATTATTTGATTTTCCTGGTTATTTTTTTTTCGCCCCATACAGACAGAGTATCGTTTAAATATATTAAAAGTGGAACCTGAAAATGATATTATTATACAAGCAAGATTTTAAAATTGAACGAAAATAATAATCAGTAATTCATTCAGGTGAAGGTCATGACGCATATCCTGGCGTCCGCCAATCAAAATTTCATAACGTTCCGAAGGTGCCGCGCAGGAACTCGATCGATAATAACTCTCAATTGTCAGAAAAATTAATTTAAAAAAAACTTGAAAAGATATTTTAACGCTCTTGTTTTTTAAATGCGACAGAACCGTTCTAGTTATAATGAAAAATTGAAAATAATAGTGTTATTAGAAAGTCGGATGCAACAAATTTAAAATCAAAATCATTCCGATGCCAAAACGGACATTTTAAAATTTCTCAAAATTCAGTAAATTACTATTAGAAATTCAAACTAGTTCATTAGAACGGAAATCGCGACGTCCTTTTCGGATGGTGTATATTTTTGTCACGTACCATTGTGCTTCAAAACTCATTCTGATTATGAGAGAAATTCGTAAGAAAGAATCATAGCCAAAACAACTTCAAAACTTATAATAAAAAAATTTTCTAGATTAATTTTGAAGTAATTCCGGCTCGAGGTGCATTCATTCACCATTACGATCTTAGTCCTAATAAATTCTTAACTCAATGTTATACTGGTATGCATATTCTTAAATTAGCGCTTAGTGAAATATTTAGATTTATCTCAGTATTACTGCATTTTTAAACATATATGACAGTGGCTTGAATCGGGCTTATAAATGTAACCTAGATTAACGGTTATTCTCGAAAAAGTTATCCAAAATATTTTCGATACGAAAATATATTATAGTGCTAAAAATATTTCATAGAAATGAACTTTGTTTTCGCTACGTACTGAAGTAGTAAACAGTTCCAATGTCGACCTTATCTGGCATTCAGAAGGAAAAGTTTTCATGTAATCTTCAAAACTTTGATTGTATTGATTAATCTCTCTCGGTGTGTATTCATGTAATTTATCTAGTTTTTATAAACTTTAATACTTAAAATTATGATCTAAGGAACCATGACTTGTTAATTAATTTTCTTTTATCCTGGATCATTTTAATATATGTCGTTTACATGTATTCTCACTTTAATAATATAAATTATGAATTAACGCATGTATTTAAAAAATGTCGTAATTTTTCTTATCAAATCTTGCATCATTTGACAATCATACTTCATGTTGGCGAATTCTAAAAAGTACCCTGGGGGGGGGCATCAACTACAGTGTCATCATACGTCAGGCCTGGAATTTAACTGTTAAGTTCTTGGCGCAGTTTAGTCCAAAATACTTGTGCTCAAATTCGCAGTATATAAGTGCTAAGAAATACAATAGTGATATGCACGCTACACTCAATGACATTGTTATAATATAATGAACGATTCCAGGAGTGAATACGGCTACCTTAGACTTGGCTCAGATATGTCCTGTACCATAAAAGAATGCTAAAATAGATTTGAATAGTCTTTACTAATGTTTTGCAAATTGTGAAGTTTGAAATTCAAGAGGGTGGGTATTTTCTAGTGCAGATTATTCATTGAACAAATATGTTATTAAAATTCTTAAATAAAAATTATGCTTTATTTAAGATATGGTCTTGTGAAGATGTTTGGTAAGTCAATTTCTTTTCTAGAATTTCACATGACTGTTAAAATTTATAATAAGAATGTCAGAAGAGTTGGCTATGACGACTATGGGTTCTCACGCTCTTGATACATAATAAACACAAATAATTACTTAAAGCATATGTGACAGTAAAAGAAAAAAAATGATGAGAATTTCTCACAATTTTATATTCTATGAGAACGAAGTAGTTCGACACAGAATCAGTATTAATCTACTTCTTGTTGGCGAATACTAAAAAGGACATCAGTAACCCATACATGAAAACGGTAGAACAACAAAAGTCATCATCTCAGCGCGAATGTACCAAGCATACAATGGTTTTGGTACCTGTGTCAATTTCAGGTATAAGTGCGAAATTGTTCGACATCCACACACAAAAAGTTTAAATGAAGTGAACCGTAGACAATGTCATCATGCCACGTCATAGAATAGAATTATATAGCTTCAGTAATATGTAAACTCGTCAACAACGTAGACTTGCAACTGCAATTCAAATTTTGATAACCTTCTTAATGGTGAACACTAAGTTTTACACAGTTTGGCGTATATAAAACACCCGTGCTATTTAGTAGGAAATCAAGAGACATCACTTTCGCTCTAGATAAGATTTCGCAATATTGGAATAATTAAGTAATCTGAATTTTCAAAGATAATTTTATTTTAAAATAATACGTCTTTAAAATCTTACAGAACACTGTTGACATATTGATTAAACATCTCACTATTCTGTATAAGTCGAAATACAGTTCATGCCAAAAATTCGCTTCTTGTGGGTGCTTTATACGTTCTTGGTCAGTTTCTAAGCAATGAATGCACTTCTTCATGCATGTCTGCTAACTCGCTTACTGGATACAAAGAAGATTAGAAATCGGAGGAATTTTTCTAAAGAACTAACATAAAATAACACTTGTTTTTAAAAATCAGTTCATTTATTTACGTTAAATAAAAATAAGACGACTAAACGATATATGCTAACAAATTATTCCTAATAAGCAAATAAGAATATTCTCTGCGCCCATTTGTACAAAAATACGGTGTTGTACTAGACTATCACATATCACAATACACAACACACAGTTCAAAAAAAGGGACAAATTGTAATTAATATTAAATGTTGATGATTCAACTTTGACATTATCAATTGTTTATACAAGTGGGCTACCACATGCTAACTCATTTTGGACAGGGAAGGATTTCGTGCATAACCAGCATATTTGTAATTGTATAGTTTTGGATTAACACGAATTTTATGGAATATAATGAAATTAAGACTTGTCTCTAGGTATGTATGGAAGTAAAATCAGGAGTCACGGACTTACAAAAGGGCTTTTCAAAAACTTGAGTCTCGTAGAAGACATGTATCCACAATTTTTGATGAATGGATTGCAAGGAAATAACAGTATTTGCTAAATCTGGAATAGCTATTTCTGAAGCAGCTAAAACTTCAACGTGTCAATGTTTATATCACAAAATATATCGGAACCTGGTTGAAATATGTACTATGATATAATATAAACTTGTGCTATAAGCGTGTTAGCTGACTGTAGCGCAGTTTCTTATGGTAGAATCTTATGCTTGTAACCAGTGTTGTTGTGTGTTCGTCAATAAATCATCATATGTGTTAAAAGCTGCCTAGTTACATAGCATCTCAATACGAAACAATATAAAACTTTTGCGTACAATTCGTTTGGCGCTGGTCCAACGTCTACAATAATAAAATCTTTCAACAGATACATTAATAAAATGAACTAAACATCAATAAAATCTACACATCAATAAAGTTAGACAATTAAAACTGGGAACCCCACAGGCCAGTTCCCAAATCAGATTCAGCAAAAAAGCAAATACGTTTTAAAGAATCTTTAAAATAAATAACTACTGTCTAGGAGGAGCCTGTATGTCTCATCAATGCGAGACAATACTACAAACTCCAAGGTAAAAACTCTGAGGCAATATTAATCAAAACAAGCAGATTAAAGTTTGAGGGGAGAATTTAGAACGAAGAAAGACAACAGATTCCACCAATCCTGTATATACTATTGCTAATGACAAAGGCCTGTAAGTTTCTTAACAGCGGATTTGTTATTTATTAGATTTCTAAACCAAAACAGCTTTATGAGCATCTGCAGGCCTTTTCAGATGGAGGTTTTGTGAGTAAACAGTCAAAAACACCAGAAGGGAGGACACTTGACTCATGGGTCATGAGCCTTCAGGAGGGCAACATCACATTAGCCGGACTGCAAGTTCAATGACTCTCTCAGTCGCCAAGTTCATAGCTTAGTTTGGTTTTCATGTCCGTTTGAAGCAACGAGGGGGCTATTTGGAACAGATCTCTAAATTTCGAACCGAGGTCAGATGATGAAGACGTATCTGAGCTGGCCACTGTTCACTTTGATTATGTAGATTTAACTGCAATGGAATGCCAAAGGCGGATCTTCCAGGCGGCTTTAGAACGAGGAACCTTCCCTAGGGTGGGAAAAACTTACCGGTTTTAGCAAAACGTTTTTTTCAGTTAACCGTTTTTTTCGCTTTTTTTTGTCTTGAGATTAAATGGTTATTTTTAAAAATCCAATAACTGGTAAAAAAAGATCAGGTAGACTCAATTGACTAAATTTATCAAGTTATGAAACCTTAGATTTCATCTTTTCCAATCAACGACAACCCTCTTCTCAAGGCGTCTGTGTCGCGGATAACTGAAAAGTTTATGAACAGATAAATATTGGCCAATGGATTGATTTCTGTAAAAATAATATTATAAAAAAAAAGTCTTAAACGCCGTTTATATATATATATAAGCGAAAACAGTTGTGTTTTTTGTATTAAATATTTTTTCTTAGATGCTTACCGACAAATCGTTTTTCAATTCGAAAATTTTTCGATTTTTTTTAAAGGTCTAGACATTTTGATCACATGGCATTTTAATGCAAACAAACAAAACACTTAATTATTTATAAGAGGCTTTTCATAAAATAAAAGGCTCATAAATATCATTTTGGACATTTCACAGAAAAAGATAAGAATAATAAAAAATATAAATAAATTCATTCATATACCCAAAATATGTGTCATATCGAACCATTTAGAAAATATATTAATTTTAAGTGTCTTCAATAAAAAGAAATAATAGTTTTTCAGTCTGCAATTTGTCTAACATACACATTTCACAAAATTCTTAATATGTGAATCATTACAAAACTCCTAAAATAAATAAAACATTCACAAAATACTTCAGTACAGTGAAGTAACAAGGGCTTATCAGAAAGTAAGTATTCCTATTTTTTTTTATTTTGAGCATTTTAAATATACAATGAAGAAAGTGCATACGTAGGGTTACCATATTTTTTTTGGTTGAAATCTGGACACATCGAGGGGCTTGAGCAGAAACACGGTATGAAATTCTAAAAGCTGCATAGCATCGACCCTCTTTAATAATTCTAGTATAGAGTTGGAGAAAGTGAAAAAATAGTTGAGACGTCATAATGTGAAGAAGATATAATTTTTTACTAATGTTTGGTAATTCAAAATCATATCAATGAAAAATAGAATTAAAACGGAACTTTAAATTTTCTGTTAGAAATGGGGCCTAGATAAGAAGGTTCATACACTTTCTCATCAACAATGAATTTTCCTTCATAGGCGGAATGACATCAGTTTTTTCGAATCCGTCAGATTTTCTCTATTACAATCAAATTCCTCTCTCACAGTATTTGCTAGCGTAAATCCGGATACATAGTAACATTATGCAGATGCGGCTTATTTTCCCACACAATTGCCTTGTTTGCCGAGGCATTTATCACAAGGGTAGATCAATTCATCTAAGTCTTGGCAGTAGAAAGATGTGTCCCGATGATGAAGCCAATTGTTGACGACTTGTTTAACGTTATCATCTGAGCAAAACCTGCTGTGTTCGAAGATGTTTTTAAGCTTATTAAATAAATGAAAGTCAGTACGGATTGCGAGTTCTCTAAAGTATGCATTCGGAGGTGCATCTTTGAAGCTGCAGGATAAGAAAACGTTTAACTGCAAGAGTCATATGCTAACAGTTTTCTCTTTTGTATGTGTTCGTTTATGTGTGTTTAAACCCGACTTGTGAGAAAATGCTTTATTACAAACATCACATTCATAAGGTTTCTCTTTCGTATGCGACCGCAAATGCGATTTTAAATACAGCTTCTGAGAAAATGATTTTTTACAAAAGTCACAAACAAACGGTTTCTCTTTCGTATGTGTCCGCAAATGCTCTTTCAAATACTGCCACCGAGAAAATGCTTTCTGACAAAAGTCACAAACAACTGGTTTCTCTTTCGTATGCGTCCGCAAATGATCTTTCAAATGTTGCTTCTGAGAAAATGCTTTCTCACAAAAATCACAAGCAAACGGTTTCTCTTCCGTATGCGTCCACAAATGTGTCTTTAAATGAGACTTGTAAGAAAATAATTTATTACACACGTCACATGCAAATGATTTCTTTTTCGCATGCGTCCTCAAATGTGTTTTTAAATGACCCCGCCCTGAGAAAACTTTATTGCATATGCTGCATGCAAGTGGATTTTCTTTTGTATGGGTCAATGAATGCTCCTTTAAATCATGTTGGTCAGAAAATGATTTAATGCCTATGTCGCATACATATGGTTCATCTTTCGTGTGCGTCAGTAAATGGGTCTTTAAATTATGCTTTTGAGAAAATGCTTTACTGCATATTTCGCATGCATACGGCTTTTCTTTTGTATGCGTCCGTAAATGCATCTTTAAATGTGATTTGTGAGAAAATAATTTATTACACACGTCACATGCAAACGGTTTCTCTTTCGTATGCATCCGCAAATGCTCTTTTAAATGCTGTTTCTGGGAAAATGCTTTCTCACAGAAGTTACAATGAAACGGCTTTTCTTCCGTATGCGTCCGCATATGTGTCTTTATACTCGACTTCTGAGAAAATAATTTATTACACACTTCACACGCAAACGGTTTCTCTCCCGCATGTATCCGCAAATGCGATTTTAAATGCTGCTTCCGAGAGAATGCTTTCGTACAAAAATCACAAAGAAATGGTTTCTCTTTCGTATGCATCCGCATATGTGATTGAATTTGCTGCTTTTGAGAAAATGTTTTTTTACATAAGTCACAAACAAACGGTTTCTCTTTCGTATGTGTCCGTAAATGTGTCATTAAATTTGACTTGCTAGAAAATACCCTATTGCAAACATCACATGCAAATGGCGTCTCTTTCTTATGTATTAGTAAATGTGTCATTAAATTACTTTGCTGAGAAGAAACTTCACTGCTTAAATTGCTGGCATATGGCTTCGCCATTGTGTCAATAATAAGAAATTGTTTTAAAAAAATACGTTCTGAAAATACTAATTTATTAGTCAGAATCACGTGAATTCCCGTCACCTCCAGTTTTCAAAAGAAATTTTAAAGGCGCATAAAGCTTAATTTCTGACTGCATAAAATGCATAAATCAAAATTTCATTGCTGGTATATGCTTTAATACGAGAGGCATAAGAATAAGATTTCCTTTTTTTTATGTGCATGCATATAAAAATATCCGTAAATGTATACTAATAAACAACAAAAGAGCTAGCATTACTAAAAAAATTTAAGCACTTCTATAGGAGAAATAATCTTTTCTATTTTGAGGTGCTCACTTCCATGCAAGATATGTAGTAAGCTGCTGCTTAGGAGAAAATGTGGAGCTTGAAACTGTCTCACATTCCATTGATAAAGATGTAGCCGTTCTCAGTATCACATCACACTTCGTAACGGCATCATTCATGAACGTCTTTCATCATGCGCCTTCGAAATCTAAATGACATAAACAAATTATACAGTTTTAGTCTCAGAGCTACTGAAAATCATTAAACGTATTCAAAGATTAAAACAACTCCATAACGCTAACAAGTAACGAGATTGATTCCGGTATACGGGGTGATTTGAAAAGAATGCCTTAACTTTGAAACGTTAACAGGTTAACATCTCCGCAACTAAACAATTTAAAGTGCTTATTAAAAGAACTTTTTTTTAGGGGGGGTTGCAAAGTTTTATTTTGATTGGAGAGATGTTTCATTATTCATGTTCTTCTTCCATTACGAGTTTGTTTTCTAATTTTTCACAATCCGATTTATAGAAAAATAGACAAAAACCATAGATGCCTAGTTTGTTTCACTGAGCTCCTTAGAAATTTTTTCAGTATGATGAAATGAAGCATGAATAAATTTTTATTTCAGAAATTGTCATAATGCAGAGAAAAAAACATCAATAATTTGCTAACGAAAATGGAAATGTTATGAAAACAGAATTTCAATAAATAAAATCTATACTAGCTGGTGGCTTTGTAGATGGTAAAGCGATGTTACATACAGGAGACGTTTGGTAGTATCACAGATTTCTAAATTTTCAGTGTGGCGTCCTTCATTCTGGAACAGGGTTTCCCAACCTTTTTTTCCCTCGCGTAACCCTTGAATATTTTTTCTGTTTTCACGTACCCCCTAATATCACAATCAACTCCCTCCACAACCACCTTTCTATGCAAAGAATTTTTTTTGTCTATAATATTAAGGTTAGCATAAGTTAACTTAAAAGTGAAATGACTCGAATTAATAACACCTGCAGAAATTATTTATGGTTTTACATTTTATTTCATTTTTACAATATTATTAGTTCAACACCAAAGCAAATGAAACCAGTATTGTAATTATTTCATTTTAACTTATAACAATAGCTAAAAATTACACTTCATAATAATCAAGTAGTTTAGTTATTAAATAGCAAGTATTCACTTGGATAAACAAAATTCTCTAACCTTTTTTAATCTCTTATATTTTCTTGTTTCTGCCATTAACAGCTTTGATTTCGCATACCCCCAAATGGTCCTTTCGCGTGTACGCGTACCACAAGTTGGTAAAATCTGTTCTGGAACATTGCTGTAAGTCGAGGTATTACATTGTTCTCAGCATTTGATAAATATTTCTATTGCTTTGAGAGACAATTGTAGCCTAATGGTGTTTCAATGTTCTGAATGAAGCTGGTTGGAGGAGATTCTCTGTTGACTTCTAGCGTCCCCACGTATCAACGGTCAGGCCGGGAGATCACAAGTTGGTAAAATCTGTTCTGGAGCATAGCTGTAAGTCGAGGTATCACATTGTTCCCAGCATTTGGTAAATATTTCTATTGCTTTGAGAGACAAGTGTAGCCTAATGGTGTTTCAATGTTCTGAACGAAGCTGGTTGGAGCGATTCTCTGTTGACTTCTAGCATCCCCACGTATCAAAGTGTCAGACCGGGAAACCTGTGTTGCATGCGGTTGCGATTGACCGAGGAACCAATTAAGCTCAAATTCTGTGTTTTTCAATAGTTCTATAATTGCAGAAATGTACGGAGGCGCCAAATCTCTTATTAAGTACATTGCGTACGATAGATAACTCTTTTTACAACTACAAATTCACGGGAAAATTCGCATAAAAGTTTTATCGTGTTTTAAGTTTTGCAAGAGGCTAGTTTCTGTTTTCATGAATTTAGCCTCTTACAAAATTCGCTTGTTTTAATTATATCATTTTCTAATATGTTCTGAATCTATTGAAAAGTAGCTTTAATTTATGCTAAAACAATCCTGATATTACATTCCATTGAAGGCATTATCTTAACTTCTGCATCATGGGGTATCCCCACAGCAAGAAGTCACATGGTATAAGGTGGGGAAACTTGGTTATCCAAATATGCTGTTGGGTTCATCTGAGGATAAAGTTCTGTTGCACAAAGGCAGCAATGCACAGGCGCTCTATCATACATAGAGATTATGGCACGCAGTACCTGTCAGGCAGGAGTGGCGTTAGGGTTTGCCTGTGGGGAGACACAAGAGTTGCTGTATAAGAAGAGGGGTGCTATGATGATCCTCTCAAATTTTCCCCACATCTTTATTTATTTGCTAGTTCAATAGCCCGTTGCGTGAAGGAAATTAAAAAAATTTCCTCAATGGAGGGGGGCACAGCAACCCCAACAGGTGACCCCCTGCCCTCCACATGCGTTACCCCTGCTGTCAGGCATGAGATTCTGTAGTAGCTCTATCCCACATTCCGGATATCCGTAAGGCAGATCAATGCTTATCATCTCAAGGAATATATATGTACAAAGAACGTATGTTCAAATGCATAAAGTGAGTTTCGTGCACTTTCCGGGAGTGTCGATATGCGCAATTGTCTAATATGGAATACAGGAAATCCTATGTAACTCTTGTATCAGGTGAAGCTTAATGTCTGGAAGCACTACACTGGTGATTTCTTGATCGGTCAATATTCTTCTAGGCAGTTGTGAAAATTATTTCTGGTGAGTGTTACGCAGAACTGCTACTGGATAGCCTTTTCCAGCATTTCATATATGCTGCAAGATGGAAAAACGCCGTAAATTTCAGAGGCATCAGCCCAAATGACTGGAAAGCTGAACACTCTGGAACTTAGTCCTGAATGAATCCTTCCTGCATGCTTGGCCCGATTAGATCGCCCGACTTGACACTTAGTGTTTATAGTGCTTATTTTAGAGTGAGTTTCCTAAATATAAAATAAACCATAAGGAATGTTGTTTAAATCCGTTTCAGTTCCACATATCCCAATTTATTTCAGCTTAGAATAAAATTAGAATCAAAGTATGTAGAATTTCGTAAATATGAGTCAAAATTAACAAAATCGGAACTATGGGTAGCGTGGTCTTTGACTTATGCTCATTCATGGTCCCCCCCTCCCATTGATACCAAAACAAAAAAAAATAAATATAAATATAAAAAAAAAAATTAGGTATAAGAGATTTATTTTTTCATTGAGCTGTATACGGTAAATTTTCTTCGAATATCAATTTAAATGTAGCAAAGAAGGAAATTTTAATACGAAACTTGAAATTTTCATTATTCACAGAAAATGACATTGCAATGACATAATGAAATGGGTAATACTAATATTTATTGCTATGGCTTATTTGTAATATCATCTTTGTATATAAATCATAATAGATAAAAATCTTGAATAATAAACTTGAATTTTGGCATGAAAAATTTGTAGAATTATGCACTGAGAAACGTAATAAAAAACAAGTTTTTTTTTTTCTTTTCTTACTAATCAGTGGTGGGACGAAATTGCATTTTCTTCGTGTGATAATTTAATTCTCAAATTTTTTATTGAATACTAAGATGCATGGCTGCAAGGAGAAATTTCCAGAACAATCTGGTAGATAATGTTAAGCATACACAAGCATAACATCGCAGTATCTAAAATGTGATTGAAAACCTACACACACAAAATAACAACTGCTTTTTTTAAAAGAATTATCAATATCTGAAGCCTACTACCGTGAAAAATATTTACATTTATAACTAATAAAATTTAGTAACATGATCTTTTTAATGTGACATACCAGAATGCATAAAGGGTTTTCAGAAAATATAATTAATTTGGAATATAATATGACATACCGAAGACTCTTTGAAAGAATATTTTTAAAAAGGACTGAAGAAATCATTAAAAAGAACTCTTTATTACAAATATTAAAGATTTTAACTACAATAGGATGCATATTAACAAACCAATTCAAATGAAGAAATCAAATGGGTGTTTAATGACCTTTCATACGAGGGTCAGTCAAAAAGAAACAAAGCAGAATCGAAAATTTACAATAACTTTATTTGTATTCTAAAGTTCCATGCAAAATCTACTTTTCGACGAAATCACCTCAGTTATTTAAACATCTGTTGAGGCGTGGCACAAGTTTTTCAATGCCTTCTGCAAAGAAATCCCGTCCAACAACCATTCTTGGGTTGCAGCTTTCACCTCTTCATTCGAGTAGTATTGTCGCTTTGAAAGACCTTTCACGGGACCAAAAACATGGAAGTCACAAGGTGAAAGGTCTGGGCTATTAAGGAGGGTGATCTCACACTTTCCACCTTAACTTTTTCAGAAGTTCGCACGTTTGTTTTGCTGCATGCGGTCTCGCATTGTCATGCACAAGAACAATGCTCTTCGACAGCTTACATGGGCGTCGATTTTTAAGTGATTGTAGTAATCGTTTTAGTACGTCACAATAAGAAGATGCATTAATCGTGGCACCCTTCGGAATGAACTCTGTATGCACCACACACAAAACCTTCTCTGTCGAAAAACAGCGTCATCATCACCATTCCCGCAGATGGAACAGTTCGACCCTTTTTCGAGTCGAGGAAGTGGAATGCTTCCACTCGTGAGAGCTGCATTTCGTTCCAGGTGAGAAATGGGGAATTCAAGTCTCATCTCCGGTCACAATTTTGTCCCAAAACTCATTTCCTTCCTTTTGATAACGTTGCAGAAATTCAAACACACTTTTAAAACGCTTCTCTTTATGTTCCTCCGTCAATAGACGAGGTACCCATCTAGAGCACAAACTTTATGAAATTTAAGCGAATCGGCAATAATTTTATGCACACTTCCATGAGAAATATCCAGTTCATTTGAGATTTCGTCTACTAATATGCGTCTGTTTGCAAGAGTACACAGGTTCATGCAAGCAGCGATCTCAGAATTTGTCGCAGATGATGGCCTTCCCTCGCGCTCAGCGTCGTCAATATCTGTACGTCCGTTCTCAAACATGTTACACCACTTCGCGATAGCTTGACGTGACATTTTTACCATACACTTCATGCAACTGCCTATAAATTTCGGCGCAGTTACACCTTTTCGTCCACAAAAAACGAATCAGCCGCCGATACATGTTTACGACCAATTATCAGACAAACTAAAATTGCCGCGTGAAAGCCGCTACGTCACACGATACATGTAGATGTCTGAATTGTTGCCACAGAGTTTTATTAAAATAGCCTTTCAACGAAAATTTTTACGAAGGAGTGCAACTAACTTTTTGACTGACCTAAGTATTTTCAATAAATGAAGTATTGTTGTCTCAAAAAAAATTACATATATTCTTTGGATAATGATCAAAGAAACAGTAAAATAGAATACTTCAAATGCGTTCAAGACTCAAATTTATTAATACATTAATTACTATCCGAATTAAAGTATTCGTCAATTTCAATTATATATCAACTGATAGTTTACCTTGAAGGAATTCTGGAGAGTACATGGTCAGGGTGAAGAGAAAGCAGAGTTACCATACTCACAGGATATCACTTTCTTTTTGTGGAAACACTTGAAAAATCTATACTTATAAAAGGAAGTGTGTGTGTGTCTGTCTGTGTTTGTGCGATGTCCAGACGAATCTATCGCACTTACAACTATAAAATTTGGCACACAGGTAGTCGTAATGGTGACTCAATGCACCTCGAAGCCCGAATTTTAAAATTTTATCGAGAAATTTTTTTATTTAATATTTTGTGTAGTTTTGGGTGATTTTTCGAACTAATTTCTAAATAAAATAGGTTTTGATAATCGGAGAAAGAAAAATAGACACATCATAGACAATTAATAAAAAGCAGCAATTTTCT
This sequence comes from Araneus ventricosus, assembly GCA_013235015.1. NCBI lineage: Eukaryota > Metazoa > Arthropoda > Arachnida > Araneae > Araneidae > Araneus > Araneus ventricosus. Next base: position 115,624 of record BGPR01001477.1, on the reverse strand, counting down.
TTCTAATGAAGTTGGTTTTGAATTCCTAACATAATTTACTGAATTTTGAGAAATTTTCAAATAATAGTCAGTTTTGCAATAATAATAATAATAATAATATTTTATGCTAACTTTCCTTCATCCGACGTTCTAATTTCATCTTTTTGAAATTTTTTGTGGCAAAAATTATAACATTTCTCTTTGATTTAAAACAAGAACGGTTAAAATATCTTAGTTCGTTCATTTTTACTTTCTCGTATACGAAGTATACAAAGAGAAAGTATTGTAATCGTCAAAAAATTCGAACTCGATATTTTGACGAATCTCCACGTTTTAGACCTCCCTGAGTCCGAAAAACATAATTTTGGAATTATGTCTGTGAACACGATAACTCGAAAATTATTAGAGCTACGTGGATGAAATTTGGTATGTGATCTTTACACATAATTTGTATGTTTCTATCAAATTTTTAATAATTTATTTCTTAAAGAGTGAAAAAAAATTTCTAATGAAGAACCACTTCAAAATGGCCATTTTCTACTTGGCTACGTCTATAGCTTTTCGCGCAAGGTCACGTTCTAAAAATAGCAACAGGGAGGATGGTGAAGCGGGTACTGTGGTTGTACGATTCAGAGGAAAGATTGTATGGCCCCTTTCACATTATGCGGTTGCAACCGTTACGGCAAGAATGCATTAGGCCGCCTCTTGGTGGTCAACTGAAGAAATGAGTGGGAGCTTTCACACTAGCCGATCGCGGTTTGAGTTCGTTTGTTGGGGTTTAAACCAGCCGCCTGCGCGACTGAATAGAACGGCGCCGTTACGACTTCGTCTTAGTAGTAATGTATGAAAATATGCTGACGCTTTCACACTGCGCGAATTTCATCCGGCTGCCGTCCGTCACCTTCACAAGGTCACTTGTTCTTTTTGCTTTCTCGAAGCTTTTGCAGTTAATTAATGATTCCATTATTTTTATAGAATGCTTCCAAATTTAATTTTACTATTGTCTTTGTCATTTTTAAATGATTTCATTGTTATTATAGAACGCACTTTCATTTAATTTGAGTGTTGACTGTGTAATTTTTTAATGTTTTCGTTATTTTTTCCTATTTAAAATTTAGCTATTTTATTTTATTGCGAAATATGCCAATGCTAACGAATTTTATGTATTTTTATATTGTGTAAGATCAGGGCCGTCTTAAGATTTTTCAGTGTTTGTCGCTCCATAAGCATCCTAACTAGGAAACTGGGTATTATGGCCCAAACAAAATACCTAGCTAAAAAAATAATTCAGGAGCATTATAATGCTTTGATAACATTATATTCTCCTAAGTTATTTTATAAACTAGGTTCTATACCATATTATAACATATAAAATTGTATAACATATTTAAAATTACAATTAAATAATTTTTTTGATTCAAAATCAGTATAGAAAGTTTTTATGATCCCTTAGATCAATAGCACCCTGTTCTTCTGCCTAATTTGCCCTTTGGATAAGACGGCCATGTATAAGGTATTGGAAACGAATTATATACTACTTCATGTAAATTAATAAAAATCTGGATAGCACTGCCTAATAATCATGACTGAATTCTAAGATAACAACATATGTTTTATTTCTGAAGTCGCAATTTCAAGAAACTTTTTACCTTTCATAAGTAATTCCGACAGTCTTATAGAATTCTTCAGTATTTTGAACTCTTTATGGAGATTCCATTAAAGCTTCTGATTTTTTTATGATTTTATTTGAAAATTTAAATCATTCTGAATGTATCATGATATTGCACATGAGTGTACTTTAAATAATTGAGAATATATAGTCAAAACCCATCTCAATATAAAGAGATGTTTGGTGAGTGATTTATACTTTAAATACTTCCACACAGGATTTTTAAAATATTGTTCATCAAACACACAGAAATTCCCCTGCTATGTTTATACAAACACAATGAAAAAACATGCAAAATCAAAGCATTGCGTTATAGTTTTTTTTCAGTGCGTGGTGTCTTACATATAATTTTCAAGAAAAAGGTATACTATTTTAACGTCATAAGAAGTGATTAAAGCATATCTGATTATTTACCATGTTAAATTATTTTAAAGCTGTGATATTTCGAAGGGAATTTTCATAACATTTGTTTGCAATGGGTTGCTTAGTTTTTTAAAATCCTGCGCGGAAATGAAATCCATGTTCCACAACTTATGTATAATCGATTTACGTAATATATTATTAATATACACATTTGCAATGCTTAAAATTATTACACTGACTTTAAAATCCATATCTAGGGAGGAACTTATTTTATGTAATTATGGTAAAAACAAAATCTATAAGTTTTTGCTAAGTAATAACCAGTCGCACTTTTGCTATTGCCTTTTCGTTGTTAAAAGGTCCTATAACACTTTAGGTTTTAAACACAAACGATTAAGATTTAAAAATAAGTGTCAGTTACTTGCGATTTTGTTTAGTTATATTAACGTCCCGTTTTGAAGCAACACGAGGGCTATTTTAGGACGGACCTCGTCATTTTGAACCGCGGTCACATGACTAGGACGACACCTGAGCTGGCACCCCCTCTCCAAACTTTCGTCTCACAGCAGAGGGAGGACGTTTCACCCCTACCTATGATTAAACAGGCAACAGAGTTATTTCAGAGTCACAGCTACCATTTTTGTCGGTTGAATGCAGTTCCAAATGTTAGTATTTTGCCGCAGACTATAATTTTTTATTCGGTTGTGGAATTCATCAAAAGATGCTACAGACATTCCGACATTCATCTGCAGGTTGTTATTCCAAAAAGGAGGCGATTATAGTCTCGTTTCTTTTGATTGATGGGTGCAAGACCATATTGCTGCTATTTGCTTCCGATCCATACTGAAACAGCTATGAAATTAGAAACCGCACTAAAATACTGACGGCGCAAATCGTCAAGTGTGAAAGCAAACATGACATGGCAAAAAAATAAACAACTTTCCGCCGTAACGGTTAAACCGCATAATGTGAAAGGGGCCTATTGCGTCACCTAACTGAAACATTACTCATTTTAACTGACAGGCGTTGCCCGTGTCATGTCGGTTGGTGGTGGGACTCATTCTTAAAAGTAATTTTTCCTCTTTCATGTTTTCAGGTTCCGTGAACAGACATAATAATAATCATGTCACGGGCAACGCCGTGCAGGTACTGCTAGTAATATTTATAAAGGAAGTGCAGCTACACTGGATGAGCTGAGAGCAGACATAGATGAAGAATGTTCTCAAATGACAATTGCTATAATGAGTGAAATCTGCAATTCTATCAGTTGGCATTATCAGCAGATCTGGATAACTATGACTAAGTCTACAATTGGTAATAATGAGAAAATTTTAGATTTATATTAATTCGAGTTATGAATCTTAAATGCAGTTTTAGGCGGCGAGTCGGGGGGGGGGAGCTGCCCTCCTACTTTTTTTAGGAAAACATTAAAACTTATTCCATTTTATCTGCCTAAAATTAGTAATTACAAAAAAAGCAAGAGTGTTTATGAAAACTATCTTTTTAACTAAATTTTTAAAATTTGATTGGCTACCCCCTATACTCCTGGGTCTTTTAGATATCTGTAAATTTTTTGCCCCCTCACTTTTTCCACCCATTCGCCGCCACTGCTTGGATGTGGGGGAGAGGGGCCACATTTCAACAATTTTTAGTACAACCTCATTTTTGCAGAAAGTTTATATTTCTTATTTCAGTTTTTGGCATCATTAGTTACAACAGATTCTTAGGCAGCTACTCAGTTTGTATCAGAGTTCCTGCTTACAACTAAAAGGTGAAATTATGCATTTCAACTGAAGCCTAAATTTGTTGAAATGTGCCCCACCCAGTCATACTCAAGGGTTTAAAGGAACTATACAGAAAAATACAAAGAATAGCTTTGTTTTCCAAACATACAGAGGGAGAAAACTAAATAAGACAAAACTAATCTGTATCCCAAATGAAAATGGATTTAATTTGGGGTACAGCTTTAAATAGTAGGATGCCACATTAAAAGATCTCATTGGTGTGGAAGTTTGGCGAGGGAATGCCGGCTCAGGTGTTGTCATCCGACCGAGGTTCAAAATTAAGAGGTGCATCCCAAAATAGCCCTTGTGTTGCTTAAAAATGGGACGTTAATATAACTAAACTAAATTAAGCCACATTAAAAGAAAAGGAATAATTAAAGCACAGTCTTACATCAGCATAATTTATTAAAAAGGAGACATTTTAATGATGCAAAAGCATTTTTAATTAATCATATATCTCTTCGGAACATGTCAAGATTTCACAAGTTTTATTATATTAAAACGCAAATTAAGAAAGCACAAGACACCACAAAGAAAATCATTCCACGTAAAAGTGTTACTTATTTACACTGTACCTTAAATGGAAGCATTTTTTGTTCTGCAATATTCTGCAGTAAAATATAATTATCATTATTTTTGGTTTATTTAATGTATTTTGAAACATACACAAGCATATTTTTGATAATTACCAGCTGGTTTATCAATAAATTAAATAATTAACTCATAACCATTTATTTAAGCACTTCATGTAAAAAAATAAAGAAATTAATACACTGCAATGTATCACATCTAATCAGTTATTAAATGCATCGATTTTAATTGTCTTTAAAAAAATGAAATGTTTTTTCACTCTGCTTGTCTAACCTTTATGTGATACAAAATTTTGCTTTGTGTGAATCAAGTGTGAAAATGCTTTACTACCACAAAGAATGTTTTTGGAATGAAACAGTTCGGGATCGGCGTCAAAGTTGACAAATTACATTTGGAGCCACACTAAAGAAATTTGCCATTTGTGTTCATAATGCACTTCTTTATAGTTGGCTAATTATTCAAGAAGCTATTGATTCTGATAAATCATGATGATGAGACACTGTTCACCCAATTGTTATGAAAAAGTACCTATTCGTAAAAATTTTACATTGGATAAAGTAAAACACATCATTTAGGATTTACTGTCTATGGAAGATTTTCTTGAATTCTAAGAATTATGTATTTCAACATCATTGATGGTGTTTCACACACTCTTTTTCTTATAATGTCTTTGAAGCATGACATGCAACTTCAGTAGATTTAAATTAGATTCTGCAGGATAGATGAAAATAATGGTGCAAAAATAGAGTCATCAATTAATTTTTCAGAGCAGTGCATTTGTAATATTTATAAGCTGGCTTCCCAGGAAAAATATTTAGCACTTAACAATCCATCAAGAAGTTTCACAGAAGAAAAAAATAAATAAAAATGTATAATAATAATTAACAATAAAATGTTTATTACTATAGAACTGTGTGCATTTCATCATTTATAGAAAACATCTATTTTAAGTGTCCTTAATAAAACAAAAGTTTTTTTTTTTGGTCTACACTTTAACAAAATTTCTTTTCATGTAAATTAATCCTTACACCATTTTATACGCAAAACTCTTTAGTGTGATACTTGCATACTATACTTTATGCATGGAAAAAACTGAGAGTCGTAATAGATTTAAATTAGATTTTGCATCTTGAAACATATTAGATATCTTGAAGTGAAATAAGCCAAGGCTGGAATGTAGCAGACAGTAGAATGTTCTGCACTGTTATGTGGTAGAATAATAGAAATTGTCACGAGTCTCAAGCAATTTGATTTTCAAAATGTGAAATGGAAATACACTCATTTATAATTTCAATTTAAATATCATATGTTTCATACAAATAATTTGTTAAAAAACATCAAACAAAACAACAAATGTCTAGGACATATGGTTTCTCTTTGGTGTTTTAGTTAATGTTTGTTGACATGCATATTGTATATTACTAACTGCCTGATAAATCTGTCGTTCCAAAAAACTTTAAAAAAGAAAATGAAATTTTTTGTTAATATTATAATACAATATAATAATGCAAGACAAATTCTGCATGATAAAAAAAAAATCTCCAAGTTAAGTATAGAATTAAAAGTTCATCAATTAGGTCCTATATTAGAAAAAACAGGCCCAGAAAGTTCCCCACCCCTTCCAGACGCACACTAATATTAAGTTTGACTGCAAAGTTTCTCTCGGGACTCTCTTTCTGTTTTATTTTAAACAAAAAACAAATTTATGTGGGCTTACACACATTCAGATTAAATTCATTTTCATATCAACTGTACCTACCAACATAAATTACTCTGGTAGATTAATTTTTATCCTCAAAATATATCAAACTAATCAAATCTGACTTTTTATCTCTTAAATATGTCATTTCCTCTCTGTCAAATGTATCTGAACTCATCAGAACAGTGAAGGCAAGATAAGACAATTTCCAACATAATACAATATATTTCTAAAATATGTAATTCAGGAAAGAAAAAGTAACATTTAAGAAGTAAAGAAGTAGCTTTTAACAACAGAAGTAGGCATTAAAAAAATTATAGCTACTAGAGAGAGAAAGTAAATAGATAGCAGCATACTTTAAAAAACAATACAGTTATGTATTCATACGACATATAATATGAATGTATATCAAAAGGTATTTAAAATACAATAAAGGCATGAAAATTATTTAAGATCTACAATAGCCAATCAAATTTTTCTAAAAAATTTACTTAATGCTGTCACAATGCATATCTTAAAAATAATAACTTCTGGAGGATGCATTTATTGTATAATTGAATTCCTCCCTTGTTCTGTAATGCTGATAATAATTATTTAGCCTACATTTTCTTAACAAATCAAAACAAAACATTTCCAAATATATATATATATAAATATTTCTAAATACAGATAACTGAAGCAGTAAAATAACTTGACACTTCTCAAGATAGCACAATACACACATAAATTTAACCTGGTCAATTAATCTCAAACAATTCTTAAATCATAAAAGCAAAAAGAAAATAAAGTTATTTAATTAGTTACAAAAGAATTCATCGCCATGCAATTTTCCTTCTGCTAACAAAATTGACATGGTACATTTTAAAATTTATAATAGCTAAATCATGTATCTTTCCATTTTATACTATTTACAACAAAAAAAAAACCATACAAATTAATAAGAAATTAATAATCATTTAATAAAAGTTAGTTTGAATTCTTTAGTATAAAAATGATAATAGGGTATTAAAATATCAAAAAAGCCTTCACAATTAAATTTTAAAATAAAGAAATCAATTTATCCCATATATACACTAAATTATGGTTTGAAGGAAGCACTCAATTTAAATCCATTACGTAACATTTGAAACATGAAAGAAAAATACTTCCATCCATTGAAAAGTACAAATATTTCTGTGTTTACAACATAAAATCTAAAAAATAGACATGAAAAGTTTGAGATACTTGACATTAAATGTGAAACAAGGTTAATGAGCAACTTTTTAAATGATATTCAATAAAAGGAATACATTAGACTCGTTATTCATTAGATGTATTTATAATACAGAACTAATTAAAAGCTTTCAAAATTAATGAGACCTGTAAATCATGAAAGAATAGAAATTTCACCAATTGTTAAAGAGTAAAAAAAGGAATATTCAAAAAATATCTTTAAATATACAGCGTAGGATTAATCAGATACAAACAAAAATAGTACAAAATTGAGGGTAAAACCAAAGTGTACGGTACATCCCTCGCCAAGATGACACCAAATCATGGGAAATTCGCCAAACGCCGCAAAGTTATCGCATTTGTCCGCCATCGGGTTACCAAATTTAGTGATTTATTGCCACAAAAAATATTCAAGTTTGGCGCCGTACCGTACACTTTGGTTGGGCAAAAAATATTCAGAAAAGTACTCTCTAACGTTTCATACCTTAGCTAAAAACGATTCATTCTCATTTTGATATGCGTAACATTTTTTCTTTTTCTAAAATATGTTCCTTATTTTAAAATCGTGTGCTATAACATAATTAAATCATATGGATTTATATATTCTACTTTCAACATTTTCTGCAGATGGTGTGAAAGAATATTAATACAGAATTACCGGTTTGAATTCTAGTTTAATCTACACACCAAGTTGTCGCCAAATAGTAATGTGTCGTTCACTCCGAAACGAATCCGCGGATCCGGATTCGCAAAAGGAACAACAGGATCTGATTCCGGCCAAAGGAACGAATCCGCTAACAGGAACGAAAATGCCGATTCGGATTCATGAAGCGGAATCGGATTTACTGATTCCGCGGAATCATGATTCCGATTCAGAATCACTTATTCGGATCCATAATCTTACCGATTTCTGAGGTTGTTTACAAAAGAACCAGTAGAATAGTTCATTTGATCAATGATTCTTTTGATATTGCTTGAGAAGTAAAAGAGTTGCTAGTAAAAAGAAGATGCAAGTAAAAAGCATTCATAATTATAATGTTTTGTTCTTAACTCAAGATTTCAAAATCAAAAATAATTTCATTAGTTGAATCTCGGTACATTGAAATTAATAGATTTGATAAAAAAAAAAACTATTTAAGAGAAAAATTTGAGTCTGTAGGTACTTTTTTCAAACAGTCAAGAATTTTTGGTATAGGCAAGCATTTTAGAAATTATTTAGAAATAATATTTTTCTATGTGAGTAATTTAAAGGTAATCGATTTTTTTTTATGCTTTTTAGTTTTCAACACTTCATTTAAGTATGCCATCCTCAGAACATGCTTCCGTGGCAAGGTCGGTAGAACGCCATGTTTCGTATCATACGGACATGGGTTCGAATTTAACAGGCATAGTCGTTGCAAGACAATGTTTTGAGAATTGTAATTTCGGATATTCTCTTTAAAAAGTCTTTTTATAATATATATTCAGCATTTTATTTTATTTTACTCTTTATTTCCAAACCCGATTTATTATTAGATAAATTTTAAATAATTCCTATTATGAGTTCCCCCATAATTATATATAAGTTTAAGGAATTATTTAAAATTTATCTAATAATAAATTAGGTTTGGAAATAAAGAGTAAAATAAAATAAAATACTGAATATATATTATAAAAATACCTTTTAAAGAGAATATCAGAAAACTTGTAGAGACTATATTTATTGAGGTTCGAGCCCATGTCAATTGGGTTCGTTACACGGCGTTCTCCCGACCAAGCCACGTATGCACGGTGGCTGGTCTGGTATATTTAAATGACATCTATAGTTTGCTCAAAATTTAAAAGCAATTAATTCAACTGACAGGACTTTACTAAAAAATTACATTTTGTCAATATAGTTTATAAAAGATTTTAACAGCAGTGGATTTTTGATAACTGCAAAGAGTTGTTTTATATTCCTTGATGATGATGAAAAGATTTTTTACTGTATGGAGCTCATTAGGATTGAGTGACTTTATATTTAATTAGAAAGAAATCTGAGCTGAAATTTCATTACTGAACGCTTCATTAAATATCTTGTTTCCAACAAATCAAATGACATTCATGGGAAGTCCTAATCAGATAATAGAAATCAAAAGCGTCTCAAAATACTGAAGATTCTTGCAAAGTTTCATTAAATTCACCAACGAAATTTTAAATAATGAACAGAAATGTTAAATAAAAAATATAATTAGTAATTAAAATTAATTACAAATTATCATCAATATAATTAATTATCTAATTATAATTATTAATCAAAATTATTCATTAAAATTCATATCAATATAATTAATTATCTAATTAAAATGTCATTAATTATGGTTCATAATTATATTCAAATACGAGTTCAATAATAAAGATTATTACAGTAATTATGGGCAATATATCCATTTACTTTTCATTCTCGGAACGTATCGGCGAATCCGTATCCGCAGCCGGACTCGGAAACGAAGGGAACGACACCGACACATCACTATCGCCAAATGGTAACACAAACAATCTAGCCAAATGCTAGCAACCCTTAGGTTAGATTCTTTACAAAATCTTTGTGTTGTTGAGTTGTATACCTACTTTATGAATCTTAAAAGAAATGAAAATGAAATATAAATAAAAGATAATTGCCGATTTAAATAATTTTATTGAATTGTTGATTTAATTTCTTATAATTAAAAGTTATTTCAGATCATGATAAAAACATTACGGCATTATTTTGAAAGTGAACATAGGTAAGAATAATGTTTTTCTTTTCCATTCGTTAGTGAATGGTTTTTTGAATTTGTTATAATTAAAATCGTCTGCTCGATCTTTCTGATTAAAAGAATTTTATTGAAAGATTGATGTAATTTCTTATAATTAAATTTATCTTGCATAATATACATATTACGGCTTTATTTTTAAAGTGACAAGTAGGAATGAGTGAGTGCATTTATTCCTTGCAATACCTAGTTCTAACCAGCGGGAGTGGTCTTCCCTAAACTTTCTCGTATACTCGTAACACATGTAAAGAAAAAAAAATAAGCTAAAAGGCAGTAAAACGAACAAGAACCCCCAACACAGTGGAGAAAAAGCTAAGCGAAACGTCATAACACGATTTCCGAAGGTCTTCTATGCTGAAGTGGAATTAGAAGCCGGCGTGATTACTAGTAGGGCTGGGTGTAGATAAGGAAAAAGAAATTTGCAATTTTTTTGGACGCCATTTTTTTACCGATTGACACAAAATTGGACACAAATGTACCATTAAGGTAGGAAGGCCACATACCAAATTTCATTTATCAAAGTAATTTTCTAAAGAAGTTATTGCGTTCAAAAGTATGCGAATATACAGACAGACAGACAGTGAACCCTTTGATGGAGTTGGCCCAAAATTTTATACAAATTTACATCCTGATGATGAAAATGTGTACCAAATTTTATCCACCTAGCTAGTTAAGTTTATGAGTTATCGCGTTCACATTAATACGGACATACAGACTTCCCGCAGACGGATTTTCTCCAAAATTTGATAGAAACACAAATTATGTGTAAAGACCACATACCAAATTTCACCCCTGTAGCTTTAATAGTTTTTGAGTTATCGTGTTCACAGGCACACATAATTCCAAAATTGTGTTTTTCGGACTCAGGGAGTTCTAATAGGTGGAGATTCGTCAAAATCTCGAGTTCGAATTTTTTTACGATTACATTACTTTCTCTTTGTATACTTCCCATACGAGAAAGTAAAAAGCATCCGTCCCGATCTTTTTTTTAGTTTTTAACGATTCTGTGTTGTTTCTGTTATCTGCTCATTGTCTGAGATTCCTTAAGTTCAGTGTGCTAGAGAAGCCGTAGGATGTTATTTTTAAGTTGAGGAAAATTGCCGGTTTCCCACTTGCGATGCCTGAAACCGGCACAGCCGGGTTACAGAAATTTCGTATTTCAGAATTCGACCAATATGTCCCATAAATGTTCAAAAACAGACTTCTTAGATAGACACATCCGAACCAATAAAGCCTAAATATAAACTCTCTAGTAAACTTAAAAAATCTTTTAAAATTTAAACACTTCATCTTTAATTACAACCGCATCATTTCATTGTTTACCCTAGCGGCCATCTTGTTTGTCAACTCGATGTAATGAGGTGTGTTCATTAAACTAGAATTTTACCGAATACGCTCCCGAAGATTTATACAAGGTTCATATTTAACACTTTTTAAAATAATTATTAACTCTTTAAAAGAAGAAAGAGAAAAAACGTACTCACTAAATTTGGCGCCCAATAGTATTTACTTGAGTTATCAGTCCACAAGCAATTTTACAATATGTAAAGCATAAAATTTTAAGAAATAAAAATGAAAGCTTTTAAATAAGAAGTAGACACAAATTAATTAAAAATTTCTTAATATTCTGTTGCTTTATTTTTGTGCAAAGTAGCATTACTTGCTTGCCATTAGTAAGCTTTTCTCGTTTGAATTTTCTGCTTAAAGTCATGCTAAATCGGCAACTAAAACCTGCATTCAAGATTCCGTTCGCTTAACCCAATAGGAATGAACAGTTTAAAAATCGAACCCTAATCCAATTACTGAAATTAGTTCAGGGTTCAGGAATCCGAGTCAGAATATGATTATAAAGGATTTATATTTGAGTACTAGTTTCTTTTTAATAACTTTTTTGTTTTTATTTTCGTCAATGAATAAAAATTTGTGCTTAAATTTTCCTTTCATTTTGAAATATTTTTCTAGAAAAAATTATTGCTCTCGATATCCAATGGCTTCATTATTTTTTGGGGGATCTATTCTGGTACCCCCGGTTGGGGGGGGGGGGGGGGGTTTAAGGGGGGGGCCCCACCCCCCCCCAACCGGGGGTACCAGAATAGACCCCTTAGTGTCTGCATGTCTAGTTGCCTGATGCCTAGGCATTATCTTATTCGAATTCTCCCAGATAGCAATTTTAGTTTACAGAAAAATTACAGCAATCTTGCTCTGCAAATTTGGAAGCTTGCAGCAAGTTTGACACGGCAAGAGTGCAATTTTGAAACAAGTTAGTCACCACGCGTCAAACTTGTCACAAGCTTGCCGCATCAAACTCATTGCAAACTATAGCAAAAATACAGTACGACGACAACCTCGGATTCGAACCCCCGATATCTCGCTTCCTAAACTTGTCGTCCTAACCACTCAGCCAGCTAGACTCTGACAGTAGAAGACAGATTGCGCTAATAGATCGTGCATACGATTTATTTTAAACTGTTTTTTTTATTTCACCAATTTTTTTAAATTTTGTGTTGAGAATATGATTTGAATTTAAAGAGAGAGAGAGATTTTCGCTAATAACTACGTTTTGCTAGTAGAATAAATGATGAAATTAGGATTCAAAAGTAATTAATTTTAAAATGGGACAAAATGTAAGTTATTATTTTTCAACAAACATTGACTATTTTTAGGTTTAATTTTGTTTATGAACGTTAAAATTTCAACATTAAGAAAAAGGCAATATAGTTTTCTTTAAAGTGCGAGTTCTATATTTAGTAAAAAGATGGAAATTTTTTTCAAATTTTTTTTATAAAAGTTATTTTTTTTACAAGTTTTCTTTGATGTATTGAATTAATAAAAAGAAGGACGGTCTAGCAGATGCCATTAAAAATGGATGTTTTTTAAAATAGAGACAAAGATTAACTGCAAATGTGATGTATCATCCTTGCAGCAAACTTGTTTTTCAATCGTGGTGTGAAGTTTGTTGTACCAACTTCACAGCAAACTTGTTTTGCAAGTGGGTTGGTCGATTATGCTTTGTTAATTTGTAGGAAGTTTGCTGCTTAGTTGCCACATCAAGTTTGTCATGACAAGCTAATATCAAGAAAAATCAAACTTGCTGCAAGTGTACATGCTACCTGGGTTATCTGTAAGAAAAATTTGAAATGCCTATCAATGTACTTTATATTAATACGTTAGTTATTTACTTTTAATACAAAATTCATGCCAAGTTTGTGCTTTGATTATTAACTGCTAATTTTAAAGAAACTGTTGTAAGTTTTCTTGTGGTTACCCTAGTAGCACAAAAATATTTTTTTTTTCTCTTTCTTTACCTGGATAAATAACGAAAAATTATAAACTTATAAGCTTTTATTTATTTACATCTTCAATTACTTGTTTACAACAATATTCTTTAATTAATTATGCTAATGCAAATTGATATCACTAATTTTTAATGCAAAATAGAAAATATTGATGAATTGATTCTCAACGATTTTTGGTTTATTAAAAAATTAATCCAAACAAAGTTTTTTTAAAAAATGAAATATCTTATGGAAAAACTAGATTAGAAAAAAATTTCTTGCATTCTCCAGCTCAGTCCATCCAACACATTATCTAATTTGGATCCCCAAACTTTTTACCCTTCATAGTCCATACTCTAAACTAATGCTCTATTTGAATGATGTCGGCTTATAAGTTGATCCTTTTAAAATATATGTGGCTGATAAGCCATAGTTTATATCTGAAATATCTAGAACTCCCTCCTCTACGACCATTCTTTACCACAAGAAACAGACGTTGTAATCTACAAGTTGTATCCCATTCATATCACTAAAGGATGCCAAGTTTACTTTAGTTATATTAACATCCCGTTTTGAAGCAACACAAAGGCTATTTTGGGACGGAGCTGGTAATTTTGAACCGGAGGTCAGATGTTGAGGACGACACTTCAGTTGGCCCTTCCCTCTCCAAGCTTCCGCACCACATCAGCGTAGGGATGCATAATACACGATTTTTTTAAGAACAAATATTTTTGCTGTTGCTATTTTTAAATATGTATTAACCAAATAACTGTTATCTCAATCACACTTTTAATTTTCAAAAAAGTCTTATTAAGTATAAGTAAAGTATTTAAAAAAATTAAATAAAAAAATTGTTATTATTTTAAATATACTTTCTAAGGACGAGTTTTCTCTTTTGTTTATTTGCAGTAAGTTGACGGAACTAGGTAATTCCGGTGTAATGCTAAGTCAATAGAATCTTCAAAGCAGAAGTCCAAAAGTTTTGCAAGGAAGGAAGAAGCTTTAGCCGGAGAGTGCTGTCGAATGTGTCTTTTTGAGGGATTTGAGACTGTGCCTGTGGAGTTTGAAGTCAACAAGATTGTGTCTTTGGACTAGATCATGGGGGTGGAGATCAAAAATGATATCGATGAGCATGAGGAAAACTACAGCGAAGAGCTTACGGAGTTGTATTGTATCTCACAGCAAGTGTGGAGGATAGCTTGTCACAGGAGGAGAAGGTAACAGCAAAGCAACAATCTTCTGGCACAATAAGAGAGATGCTGAAAGCATGGGAAACTGTTGCATCGTATATGGAGAAGCATCACCCAATAAGGCAGTGGCTATACGCTACAAATTTATTTAATGATAGTCTGTGTCGCATTTTCGTCAAATTTTGAAGCGCCAGTAAAAAAAAAACCGTCTCTAGACAGCTTTCTAGTGAAAAAGAATTAGATATGCATCATAAATAATAAACCAATTATTTCGACCCGCCCCCCCCCCTACCACTCCGATGCGCATTCTAGGTTGGTTCATTCCGCGATTTAAAAAAAAAAAAGATGATCCACACTCCTTAACAATGTTATATGCAATTTTCTATAAATAAACGTTATACATAAAATTTGTTGAAATTTTTTTTCGGCATGGAACCAGGAATGGCGCTAGAGTTTGCCTGACGGGGGGCCACGACCTGCTGTACGGGAGTCCATGGCATCAGGCACGGGGACATGGGGCGGCGTTCTGTACGGGAGGGCGAGTGTAATGAAATTGGTCTCAAATTTTCCCCATATTATTATTTATCAACTACAGTTGAATACCCCGTACACAAATTTTCCCCGACGGGATACAAAATTTTTCCCCGACGGGGGGGACCCTGTCCCCCCCTAGGGCGACACCCCTGCATGGAACGCATTATCGTATTTTACATTAATTTATATGGGGAAAATTGTTTCTCTTAACGAGTGTTTCACATTACGAGTAAGATCCTGGAACGAATTATGCTAGTTAAGCGAGGTTTCACTGTATATACACAGTTAGAACTCTAGTTATCCGAATTAAAAGTTGATAGGGCCGACTCAGATAAGCGGAAATTCTGATGACCGGATAACGCTCAGAAATTAAGTAAAGATGTCAGATACACAAACAAACATACATTCATGAAATTAAGTTTTAAAAACATAAGGTAGTTTAGTTTAATTATATTAACGTTTCGTTTTAAAGCAACACTAGGGCTATTTTGGGACGGAACACGAAATTTTAAACCACAGTCAGCTGACGAGGACGACATCAGAGCTAGCATCCTCTCTCCATCTCCCGTCCCACACTACGGGCAGAACGAGTGACCCCGTACGCCTGATTTAAAAACGTGCAACAGGTCCACATACACGGCGGATTTTCAATGGAATCGGTATAAGAACTCGGTACGCTTAGGCCCCGAAGCCGGATCTTACCATTAGGCCGACGCGGCGTTTTACGCCCAATGGAAAAATAAAACAAATCGAAGTTCTTAATAAAAGTATCACTAAAATATTTATTGTTATTTGCAATAAATTTATTTTAAAAGGAAATTGAATAACATTTCTTTCAAATAAGTTACGTTAGTTTATATGTATTTTAAATTCTCCGATCGTCTTAAAATTTTCAAATAGTAAGTAAAAAACTCAAGAACGAAAAACACTAGTAATAAAGTCAACAATCTATCCTAAGGGTTGTTACTGCAACTACTCCGCTTGCTTATTCAGTTCTATGTTGGAAAAAACTCAGGGAGGGACCAAAAGAGCCGAAATTAATTAAAATATCTATTAAATATTGCGACTAACGGAGGGTTAGATTATATACAAATTTAAATATTTTCTAATATCAAAGTTAATTTACAAAGGAAGAATTTATAAGAAAATTGATCAGCCATTGTAATCAGTCAGTCTGTTGATAACATCCAAGAAAAATATGAATTATTATAAATTGATTATAATGGATGGGAATTCTTGAAGTGAGAACAGTAAAATACAGGACAAGCTCACATTAGTTGGGCAAAAAGATGGTCGACTTTCCGGATTAATAAATCCAAACATAAGAGTGCATCTGCTTATAAGATCGTTCTGCATATAATCTGCTTATGCATCTGCTTATAAATCAGTTCTTGCCATATATCATGAAGAATGCAGTTCATGTCAAGCAAACCCAAATGCAGTGCAAGTAATGTCCCTTTTTCAAAGCACTATTCCGGTATTCATAATGGAAGTTCCGTTGCAACCAAGAGAGTACCTCTGATTATAAGATTGTAAAACCGCGAAAGTTAAGTCTACCTTTTTCACAAATGTTCCATGAAGCTGATCTTCTTTAGTCTGAAAATGCACTATCGGTAAATTAGTTCTTGTCATATATCAATGTTCAAGTCAAGCAGACCAAATGTAGTGCAAATTATACAGAGAGTTTTTCTTTAGTATGTGAATACATAAGTTTTCTAAATCATTCCGAGAGTAAACATCTTAATGCAAATGTTTTACACAGATGTTTTTATTTGACATGAGTTTGAAAATGGGATTTTAAATAATCATTTTTAGTGAATGCTTTACTGCACACTTCACAAATATAGTATTTACAATATTATTATACAGATTAGATTACCCCGCCCTGGCCTAGGCCGTGCAGGAAAAATGTGTACATCTTATTTTACAATATTTTTCTCTTCTTTTTCTTTTTTTTAGTGACGGGAAACATCAGTTTCACTGAACGACGACAATAAGTCTAATTCTCTAATTAACAGTTCGTGAAGAAGTCCTCGCAATGAGATACGAATATCGGCATTATTTATCAAGTCTTTTAAACTCATTAATTGCCATCCACTAGGCCAGTTTTTTCTGTATGATGTCCAAATTTCACACTCTTTAATTACGTGAAGAACAGATCCCGTTATTTGGCCGCATAAACATAACGACGTTTTTTCGAAGAATCTAGCCTGATGTTCTCTAAAAACCCCATGTGCCGTCAAAATTTGATTTATGTAGAAATCGCCATATAGTCTATCAACGTTAAATTTATCTATTAGGTTTTTGGTCCATCGCGCATTTTTTGAATCATTCCAACGATTTTGCCACAGGTCCTTTATAATTTTATTTCCTTCATTTCTTATCTGGTTTCTAGAGGGAACAAAACTAATTGTTTCATCTGAAATCAATGTTGCCTCCTTGGCTAATTGATCTGCAATTCATTCCCAAAATTCCCCATGTGTGCTCTAATCCAAGTCAAGGTTATTTTTCCCTTGTATTCTTTTATATTATTGATTATATCTCTGGCTTCTTCCACAGCACTTAATATTATTATACAGGGTGATTAAAAAAAACGTGGTCAAACTTTAAATGTAGGTCAGTTCAACTTATACGATAAGCTTACAGAATCGCATAGAAACATGGGTGCGCAAACGTCACCTGAAGCCAGCAGATGGTGTTGAAGGCAACAGAAACATAAAACAGCGCTGGATAAAATGACGATATCTTTTTGAATATTAAAGGTATTGAACTGGAATTTTTATATCAGTTGCACTATATATATGGATCTTATGTTGTGAAGAAAAATTACGCTACCTGTCGCGCATGCACAGTAAAAAATTATATAATACAAATGCTAATATCTCCTTTAGTATTCAACGCATATATTACCAAGTAAGTGTCAAAAAATTTCAAAGAAAACTCTGCAAGTTATAAGTAAAAAACATGCGGAAAAATTTGGGATTTTTTAAAGAAACCTTTATATCTTCCCGAATATTCGTGCTGTTTTTACGAAAATGCATGTAAGAATTGCGCACAACACACAAAAGAAATGATGAAAGTTTGAAACCATAATTAGCTTTTTGTGAAGCGGGGTGAGTCAAAATCCTTCTTCGAGTGCATCAATTTCTGGTCGGTCGCCTGAAGCCCCTCGTGACCGAATCTTTGGTGTAAATTGTGAGTTACAACCTATTCTTTATATGTTCGAAGTTCGAGGGAAATTCATCAACCGTGTCGGGAGATATTCTACAAAATGTGAAGAAGCTGGATGCACTCGCTTTTGTCTAATCAAATTTTAAGATTGGGCGAGGCATACAGAAACAAATTTCGTATTTTTTTAAATATTACTTGAAAGGCTGGATAAATTTCCCTCGAACTTCGAACATATAAAGAATAGGTTGTGACTCACAATTTACATCAAAGATTCGGTCACGAAGGCATTCAGGGTACCGACCAGAAATTGATGAACTCGAAGAGGGATTTTGGCTCACCTCGCTTCACAGAAAGATAATAAACTATCATCAATTATTTCGTACGATGTGCGCAATTTTTACATGCATTTTCGTCAAAATAACATGTATATTCGGAAAGATATAAAGGTTTCTTAGAGGAACATTGTATCAAAATTTCATGTACATGCTTTGAAAATAGTAAAGGAGATATTAGCATTTGTAGTAAATATTTTTTTACTGCACATGCGCGAAAGGTAGCCGTAATTTTTCTTTCACAACTTCAGAGCCATATATATAGCGCAACTTATATAAAAAAAATCCAGTTCAATACCGTTAATATTCAGAAAGATATCGGCATTTTATCCAACGCTGTTTTATGTTTAATGCCATCTTCTGCCTCTAGATGTCGTTTGCGCACCCATGTTCCTATGCAATTCTGAAAGCTTATCGTATGCTTGACTTACCCTTAAAGTTTGGCCACGTTTTTTTAAAATCACCCTGTATGTATATAGGGTAAACGATATCTACCTTAAAGTATTATAATTATGATCAGACTGTCAATGGCATCAGTTCATACAAATGTAGGATGGGCACAAATTAGTTTTAAGAAAAGAATGGTTTATTATGCGTATTTATACACAGCCAATAAAAAGAGAATACATGATCATTAATTAATCATCGATAACCTTTTTCACAAATGCTTGGCGTGGCTGCCCATCATTACTTTGAAAAATATCCCATCGGTGCATCAGGTGTTGCCGCATGTTTGTGAGAATGTTTTCATTGACCAAACCAACAGAAATTGTGTTTTTTTCTTGAGGCACTCTAGCATGAAACACAATTTAAGAGTTGATCAAGCTTTTTTTATTATTTGAATAGCTCTGTCAAGTAAAAATTTTAATTTATAAACCGAGCCATGATGCGATATTGTGCTTGTCATTATGAAGGAAAAGTAGTGACATTTCATATTTCTGTATATGAGTTACATTATTTGTTGCATTGGATCGTACTAATGAAGATTTATTTCGCAATAATAATGGGAAGACTGATGTTGGGGTATTTAAAAATGTCTTAATCAGTTATCAATCGTTTTGCGATGAAGAAAATTCATCCTATTTTAGTAGAAAATTACGAACAAGTTTTGTCATGTATATTATTGTCAGATTTACTTTATCATGAACGGACAGATGTTTACTGAAACTAGACCTTTGTGAAAAAGATTTGTCACAAATATCGCATTAATGCGGCCTCTCTTTTGTGTGAGTCAGTAAATGTTTTTGTAAATTGTTTTTCTGTCTAAATGTTTTAATGCATATCTCGCAAGAATAAGGTTTCTCATTGGTATGAATAAATGAATGGGATCTCAAGCTGCGTTTAGTAGTGAATGATTTACAGCAAATTTCACAAACGAAAGGTTTTTCTTCAGTATGAGTCCGTAAATGGGATTTTAAATTACCACTTTGACTGAATGCTTTACTACACACTTCACAAACATAAGGTGTTTCTTTTCTATGAATACGTAAATGTCCCTTTAAATGATGACTTTGATTAAATGCTTTACTACACACTTCACAAACGTAAGGTTTTTCTTTTGTATGAATACGCATATGTTGTTTCAAAGCATGACTTTCATTGAATGCTTTACTGCACACTTCACAAGCATAGGGTTTCTCTTTTGTATGAACACGTAAATGTGTATTCAATCTACATCTTTGAGTGAATCCTTTACCGCAGACTTCACAAACGTAAGGTTGTTCATTAGAATGAAGGAGTAAATGGGATTTCAAAGTACCACTTTGAGAGAATGTTTTACTGCACAATTCACAAACATAAGGTTTTTCTTTTGTATGAATATATAAATGTCTCTTTAAATTATGATTATAAGTGAACGCTTTACTGCAGATATCACACGCATACGGTTTTTCGTTCGTATGAGTGCGAAAATGAGATTGCAAAGAGTGTGAATCTCTGAATGGTTTTTCGCAGACGTTGCAAATAAATGATTTCTCATTTGAATGAACACGTAAATGTCGCATTAAGTATTTCCTTTTACTGAAAGTTTTTCCACATTCTTTACATACACTATCTTGTTGATTCGAATGAACTAGTAAATGTCTCAAAAGTATATGTTTTGAGGAGCATACTAAACCACACACATGACATATGTGGGTGTTCGTTGTATTCTTCATCGAATTATCTTTGCCATTAAAAGCCTTTGCAGATATTTCACAATCTTGAGGATTTTCATTCAATTGTGCAACAAAATGCCCAACAGGTGCATGCAGATTTATTTCGCTTGAATGCGCTATCTTCGCTGTAGCATGTCTATTTTCGGGAATATTTTCTTCCATGCCTGGGTGTATTCAGCCAGCGACACTGTGGACAGACTTACAATCCCAGAGCACAAACTAGATTGACGTTCTTGCTTATTATGAGAAATTTCTCTGTATCACAATTACTTCTTGAGTTGACCATTCAACTGGGAACAGGGGTATAGCAAGGTGACACCGGAGCAGGGTTGCCTGATCAGAATAGGGGTAATACGGCCAAACTAACCTAAAAAAGAACCAAATTTTGAATTATTGATACAAGCACTTAATTTTCACCACATTATCATTAGATAAGTGTTTATTTCCCGAAAATGAAGCTCATTAACTAAATTAAACTACAAAAATACCTGTAAAATGAAAATAAAAACTCTATAAAATACTTTACAATTAAAGGCCAGTTTTCTTCAGTGCTAAATGAAAACGTATTGTATCTCAACGACGTGTGTTAAAAATATTTTATGGGTTATATTATTTTAAAAATTTATTTACAATACGTAAAAATTGATTTTGAGCTCATAATAAATAATTAATATTAGAAAAAAGAAAAAGACATGCTCTAATATAAACATGGCAGATTCCAAACTCATATTAAAAGTTTTTTTTATTTCAAAATTGCTCTTTTTAGTTTTTATGTTTTCTTTATGAAAGGGATATAACACTTAATTCATTGTAACAGAAAAAAATTAATATTTCTCCGCGCATCTATGATGTACATTTAAAATTGTGTGTATTTAAATTTACTAATGATGAAAAAGCTTTTTTCACTTTTTTTAGTTCTGTTCCTGTATATTTCACCCAGAAATTTTAAGTTTTGAAAAAAGAAGAGAGAGAGCAAATTCTTCAATCTTTTTTCTTCAGAAAGGAAGGTCTTTAACTCTTCGATTCCGACTCCCTCCATTCAAGCATTTAATGTGAAGTGGAGCTTTGCGGGGGTGGTCAGAGAAAGGGTTTAGACAGGGAAAAGTAACAGGTGGACAACCCTGAGAAAAGAAGATAAAAAAAAAAAGGAATTAATTCCTCACCGGGATTGCCAGACAGCCTTAGTTGTATGGCAATAATGAGCTTATACTTTAAGTAAGACTTGGAAAATTTTTTGTCTCTTCTGACATTTTCCACTGAACCGCAAGGTTGCGTTTCCATTTCTAATGAAAAGTTTTAAATTCTCAACATTTTACAAAGAGTTAAAATATGATGCTTTATCAATGTCACCATTCCAAAATTTCTATACTTTTCCGTCGCCCACGAAACTTTCGTGTAAAAAATTTATTAGACATATTCCTTTTATAGTACCTATTGCCCCTATTCTCTTAAACGTTTTTTACTTTTCCGTGTACGAAACATGCAGATTGAAAGTATGGTAATCGTTAAAATATTTAACATTGAGATTTCGATGAATCGGCACGTTTAAGACATCCCCCTAGTCCGGAATTATATCTGTCTGAACATGATGACTCTAAAGCTGGGTATTCAAGAGTAGTCTAATCTATTCCATTTGTACCAACATATTTCTGTAATTTGTATTCCAGACGATAGATTTAAGCATTCACGGATGTTCCAAAGCGCACTCCCTCTACTCCTCCCTCCAGACCGATTCCCACCCATACGGGGGATTTCCGTGTATCACGCTCTCCTCCCCGATTTCTGCAATCAGTGGCGTAGCTGCAATTTTTGCCGCCCAGGGGTAACTTTCAAAATGCCGCCCTTCTTTCACGTGTACATAGGGCTCATAAACCTTAAAATAAGAAAAGAATAATAAATTCCCGGGGAAAAAAAACATTTTATTTGTCGCGTAATATTTCGCTTGACGCCATGGACTCCTCAAATAGGTTGCGAAATCGCGCGTCCACGACAATTTACCGACAAAAGGCAAAAAATACCGATTAAATACTTTAGGCTTTTTTGCACACAATTAATTGAGCTAATGCCGCTGCTCTTCTTAGAGATAAAATTGTTTTTTTACATGGCCTGATTTTGCCGCCCGAGGCGCCCCCCCCCCTTTAGTTACGTCACTCTCTCCAGTCTAACTGAAGCTCCCTGCATTTTCTCCCCACACATACATGGGTGATTTATCGCCAGTCTCGAAGAATCATATTTCATTTTCATGGCCTTCCATTCCAATGGATAACCAAACTCGTGAGAATTCCAACAGCGCTGTCTATAAGAGCCAATTTTCATCGCATTTCACATTGACGAAAGGTTTTGCCTTCCCGTGTTCCAAAAATCGTGGAGTGGAACAGCGATGAATGTCCTGCAGTGGCGGCTCGTGTTATGTAATCTTGGGGGTGCTGTAACTTTTAATCCTTCACGGTTCATTATGCATATCTGTACCATTTACATTTTGTATTTTTTTTTTCATTAACTTTGTGTAGTTTTGTATTTAATGAATAAACTTATACAGGGTTCATACACATTTCCTTAAAAGAAAATCAAGGACTATCAAGGACTAAAAAAACCAGAAAATAAGGACCTCTAAATTGAATAAACTTAACGAATTGTTGCACGCATTTTTAAACAAAATGTCTCATTTTTGCAAATTCAACCTATTAGGTGATAAAGTATAATATGAAACACAAGATACATTACAAATTTAACACGACAAAAACTCTTAAAAATATGAGTTAATAAATTGATGAAAAAAAACCCCATGAAACTGGTAATCAAATATCTTTTAATTCCAAACTTTTTTCATTCAATTTTACATCCAAGGTATTTATTAAAATTTTTTTTCAGTAATTGTTTTTCTTAGTTCATGCGATTGAATAAATGTCCTTATTATGAATTTATGTCCTTTGACTTTTCAGCCTCATTAGCTAAATCATTTGCTTCCCCATTTGTTTGGTGTATTTGGTTTGGAACATTTTCTTTTGTTTTAAAAAATCTATTTCTTCCTACAGCTTTTTGTTTCAGTCTCTTCTTTGGATTTTTCATTTTCTAAATACTGCATGTATTTTGCTCTAGCCGAGGTGGCAAAAAATAAGGACTTTTTAAAAATGGGCCATAAAAATAAGGATTTGTAAGGACTTTTAAGGACTAAATATAAATGTTAGGACTTTTAAGGACGCGTACGAACCCTGTTATAATTTTTTTCTCTTCTAATAGAAAAGTATTTTAACAAATTAAGTTTAATAAAAAAAATTCAAACTCGAAATTTGTCAAACTGAAAATTTGAAAACACTTGCATCGTGGAAAATTTCTCATACGTACTTCACCACCATTTATAATTAAAAATCATCGAAAAAATCCTTTGGCTTGCAAGAAGTTTCATTCAAATTTCATTAATATAAAAATACTTTTTCAATTAAATTTTTGTTTACCATTAATTTTCTTACTTATTTTTAAAGTTTTAGCTCGCGAAAAAATTTTCCGCTATGGTAAAATGTTTGAAACTCTGTTTCTAGCTCAACTGCTGAGGCCGAACTCGACAGTTCCCTTTCAGCTAAAAAACCTAGTAGGGAAAAGCCTGCGTTCTGTAACTACGCATGCGCGCAGGCAGAATTCGGTGCTGGAACGATCCTCAGCTCTCCTTTACTTTAAGTTACTTTCTTCTTTGTGCATCATCTTCGGGTACTGAAAAATTAAGGTAGAGAACTTGGTTTTCTGCCTCATTTTTTCCTAGCGGCTTATTTCGTGATCGAAATCGTACAATGTAAAATTGAGTTAGATTGTTGATATATTTAAATATTAAATGCGAAATTAAATTTACGCAATGGCAAAAGTTGGAGGTGCTGCAGTACCGCAGTCCCAATGCACGAGCCGTCCCTGATGTCCCGTTTAAAATGCAAGGACCAAGACAGATGAAATATGGTATGTGGTCTTGAGGGCCGGATTACGAAATAGGCAACTGCCTATCGGCCCCGTAACTTTTAGGGCCGTATGGCCACGAGATTTTTTTTTAAAAATATTTTCAGGATAATTTAAGTTTATGCTTTCATGCGATTTACGAGTCCTGTGTTCAATGGCGTAGCTAAGGCGGGGCGATCCGCCCTGGCTGCACTCCAAAAGGAGCGGCAAAATAATACAAACAGGAAAACAATATTATAATTAAGAAGATAAGCGACATTAGCTCTATCATAGTGTAAATAAAAATAAATAAATACTGCAATTAATTCCAATTTTTCGCCTTTTGTCAGTAAATTGGCGACATGGAAAGAAAGACTGGTGGTGAACACGCGATTTCGCAACCTTTCAGCAGAGATTGAGGGCATTAAACAACGAATTACCTTACTAATAATGATTTTTCTGGAATTTCTAATTATTTTTTTTAAAGGTTTATGTGCTCTATGTAACTTGAAAAGGAAGAGCGGCATCTTGCAAATTCGCCCCGGGCGGCAAAAGCGGTAGCTATGCTACTGCATGTGTTGGGACTTATTCCAACTTATAACCAAGTAGTTTTATTTTTAAATTTCCGAATATCATTCTTAGATTTTATTTATTTATTTACATTTTTCCAAACTCAAATGCAGGTCAGTACGGTCTTTAAAAAAAATTTTGTGTCTTGGCTGACTCATTCACAAATCAACAACTCTGACAGAATTTGTGTTAGAGCAGTGGTTCCCAACCTTTTTGGTTGTGAGAACCACCTATTGCGTAAAAAAAATATTTTGAGGCCCACTAACTAAATATACAAGCAAAAAAATACAAACACATATTATATATATATATATTACATGCACGGATATCTCAATACTTAGAAAAACTTATTGTAAAAGGATTAGAAGTGTATTGTTTTGAAAGCAAAATAAATTGTTATTAATTAGCTGGCACAATGTAAGAAAACTGAAAAGCAAGCAGTTAAGATTTTTAAAAATACTCAAAGGGATTTTTAATTTTGTTTCTCCTCCACGTGAGAGTCAATATCTGGATTAAAACTTGACAGTTTCAGCCTGAAGTCACTTTCTACATTCAATTTGTTTTTGTACTTACGAAAATCTAAGGAAAAAATCTAAAGTTGTGATTTTAATCAGTTGATTAAAATCACTGATTTAAATCAACTGAATTTTTTTAAAAAAATCACTGATTTAAATCACTTTATTTTAAATATCAAGTTAATCTGCTTTCATGAAATAAAATTGTTCATGTATCTTTAAATAGTGATTTTAAAATATTTTTAAATATATATTTAAAGAAAGAATATATAGAACATAAAAAAAAATATTTCATTGAATTGATGTAACTAGAGTACTTTCTATATCTTTATTTTTGACAACGCAAGCAAATTAGATTTTAACCCTTTGCAGCGCAAGGCAATAATTTTTTTGAAATGTGATGAGAAAACATCATGAATGGGTTTAGTTTATTGTCTAGACATAGAATCTACAAAAAAAAGTATTTTAAAAAACTTGCTTCATTCGGGACGGGGGGCCTCATGAGAACCCCCTTAGATACAGCCACCTTGATACACTCGAAAATTATTGTTGAATCTTACAGAAAATTATAAATTAAAACTTCAAGAATATTGGAGCAAAATTTTTGATTTACTTTGCTAAAATTGTTAAACATCCAGATCTAAAAAACTTCTTATCTCCGAGTCAAGGAATTTTCCCGAACTTTATCTCTAATAATTCTTATTCTGAAACAAAATTTCATAAGACTGCTATATACATTCTAAAAGGAGTACTATTAGCCCTATCCTAAACCTATTATTTTCAAGTATTTATATTAGGATCATGTTCACAAAGAAAGAACATAGTAAAATGCAGTGAGTTTCATTTTAATATTGGAGAAAACTAAATAGTGTTGGGGACAACAAAGTTTTTATATTGCAATATTGTTCAAATGTAAGATAATTAAGTAATGCATATAAATGCTCCAAAAGATATACAAACCACTACATAGTACATTTTAAACTATCAGGGATGCCACTCACAAAAAAGCAAAAAAGAGGAAACCACGCGCGAATTAAAAAAAAGCAAAAATGTGGAAAATGTGCGTGAATTTAAAAAAGTTAAAGTGTGGGAATCGCACGCAAGTAAAAGAATTTGTGAAGTAAAATTTCCATTTTTCATAACATTTATGCATGAATTTCATGAATTAATATAATATATAATAAAATGAAAATTTGGTTACAATTGAAATCAATGTTATAAAATTAAAAGCTTTTTAAAAAATAAGCTGGCCGCATAAAAATGAGGCTTATTCACACATACAAATATATATATAATTTAAATTTGATTTTTAATTAACATTTTTACCCAATAAAGCTGTGCATGAATATTAGAAACAGAAATCCAATCCAAATCATATATTTTTACAATTAAAAAATGTCCAACACTAGGACAGAATTTAAAATGTTTAAGTTACTAAAAAGTTAAATTACTGCATTCCTCAAAATAATTAAAATTTGAAAATACTAATAACAATATTATTAATTTCATTACAATGCTGTATTTTTACACTCAAATGCAGAAAATCTATAAAAATAAAACATTTTTATTTTTAATATTTGCACGCAGAAACATCTCTTTGATAGTTAGGATATTATTTTTTTTTCTTTTAGAATTTCTTCATTCAAACATTTCTTTTAGAATTAAGATCAGAATGAAAGTTTTTGACAGCTTCACTTTTACTTTTATCCTCAACTTTTCTTCTTTTGGATTCATTTACATTTTCGCCACCATTAAAATTTGGTTCATGCAGTCTCTTTAAACTATGTGTTAGTTTTTTCTTATGATTTATTCTTTGCCTTTTAGTTGCATCTGCAGACATCTTTTTTTGTCAGAGGTTTTTGCTTTACTGGCATTTAATTCTTTTATTCTCTCTTCTCTTAATGATTTATTTTGTTTAAGTTTATCAAAGTAAACATTCCGTGAATTTCTTACATTTCTCACCAGTTTAGGATCAACTTTTTCTTTGAGAAAGTCATGTTTGGAAAACATACAAACTGCCGAATTTGTTTTGTGTGTGTGTGAGTGCAGCTCATACTTAATGCACTGCATAGCATTAAATGTTGAAACATTTAATCTATTGCTTCCAGGTGTAATCACATTATTCATTATGCTAAAGCTACTTTCCACTTTGGGTTCATGGAAGCAGGTTAGCAAAGCAAATGTCATCCTTGAAAGTAGAGGATATTTTGAGGTATTCTCCACCATAAATCAACAGATTCTTCTACAATATCACTAAAATGATCATTTTGAAAATTATGTATTTCCAAATCATATGCTTCTTTTTCTGAATCTTGAACAACATTTGAAGCATAGAGTGGCAGTTCTTTCACCAATTCTAATGCAACAGAAGTCTTTCTATTGCATGGATCTAGTGAAGACACTGCCTTTAAAAAAGGGTTGGTAAAAGACATTTTTTCCACAAGCCACTTAGCACACCCAATGTATGCCTTAAATACACATATCTTAAAATTTTTTATCACAATCAATTGAGATTTCGGAGCCAACTTTATAAGTTGCTTTGCAGTATCACCCACAAAGATTGAAGAAAAAGAAAGAAGAAATATCCGCGGAAATCGAGGATTGATTTTTTTTTAAAAAAAAAGCGGAATTTTTCAAACCGCGATTTCCGCGGATTTATAAAAAAACAAAAAAAGTGGAAATCCGCCGTTCGGCGGAAAAGTGGCATCCCTGAAACTATGATCTATACTTATAAAATACAATGTTTGTGAGCTTGTGCGCAATGTCCAGATGAATCTATCACACTTACAGTCATGAAATTTGGCACACAGGTAGTCCTGATGGTGACTCAATGCACCTAGAAGCCTGAATTTAAAAATTTTATCTAGAATTTTTTTATTTAATGTTTTGGGTCAAGCAGATTAGGAGTAGAGAAAGCTTCAAAACTTGTGTTTGTAATGAAACAAATGAACAGCTGAGTGTAAAATTCCATAATATTTTAACATACAATAATATATCTATAGTCAAGAAATGACAATTTTTATTATATTGTTCCTTTTTTCCTTAATAAAATTGTCTTATATTTCAAAAGTATATTATTGTTATATTTTAGTTCAAAAATATTTTTAAAATAGTTGTTACATTTTTGAATTAAATTTTAATTTGTTTTTTTAAAAATAAAGTACAGCTTAATGACTGGTATGTTGTTATATATATAATTATATGACTGTAATGCTCATTGTCTAATATACAAATGTTAAATAATAATATATATATATATAGTTTTAAAAAAATCTTGATTTAAATCAAAAAAATCTGATTTAAATCAAATAAATCGATTTTTTTGAAAAAAATCAAAAAAATCGACAACCCTGCTTATAACAGACTAGCGGTATTTTGTCTCGCACTGCAGACAAAACTTGAGATTCCAAAGGCGATCCTTGTTGATCAACACGTTAACAGACGTTCAATAACTGCGGTATTTTTAGTTTTCTCGACAGGCCATGACGTCACTTGGAATCATCTAGTACATTCTGTATATCTCCGCTTCTAATAGAGATATCGGGCAAATTCTAGTTTTTTTTTTCAGGACCTTCATTTTGTCGCCAAGGTCAGGGTCGTTGAATTTAATTCTCCCGATAGCTAGTAAGAACACCTGTAAATCTCTCTTTTCAATACTAAGATTAACATTGCTGGGAAGCGACATTCCATGTTTGTAACAATATGGATGTAAATTCAGAAAACAATTAATATGACCTCTTCAAAATGATACTTAACATTTGTAAATATTTAGTTATTTCTTCACCCCTTCTGACCGATATACCCTGAGCCATGGCCTAGGTTTGCACTATGGAAAATCCACCCCTGATTGATGAATGAATTTTAGTATATCATTTTCACACAAAAATTGTAATGAATTGTCAAATTTTGGACTAAATGCGCATAAAGGTAGACTTTCTGTTGGTTTGTTTGTCTGTTAGATCTCGATAACTCAAGAAGACAACAAGCTAGAAAGATGAAATCAGGCAAGTGGTCTTGAAACCAAAATTGTAGTTCTAATTCAAATTTTGAGCCCCAAGGGTCAAAGAGTAAGGCTCCAAATCATACTTAATTCTCTATTCTATATTAATAAGCTAAACACAAAATGCACCATGTTGTGTAAGTAAATGAGAAAGCCGAGGGGGGGGGGGACATTCCAGCCCCAATTTATTTTATTTCTTACAAAACAAAATTTCAGCATAGAAGTTCATGCGTTAATGCATAAATTGACAGTTATTGTCTTCATATAACATCTTGTAGTATTAAGATTAATTTAAGATTTATAAACATTACTGTACTATATAATCAAACAATGTTTCCGAGTTGGTTCTTTTCCTTCTATTTCAAAAATAATATTTTATCATATGATATTAATACAACAGTTTTATAAAAAAAAGTCATTATATTACAAAAATTAATAGAAAAGTTTTCATACTCTAATTTTCAATTTGATGAATTCATCATAAGGATTGATTAGAAGCCACAAAATAATTTTAAAATATTGATTTTTTTCTATGCTTCCTAATTATTAGTTTAGATATTCATCAATTTTTTTTAGCATTTAAGAAATAACCATCATCTTTCGTGCTTTTCACTTCGCTGCCTATTTCTTGTGACAAGTACTTGTAACTTGCGTAATGCCGCAGATACATGCAGCATTACATACACCAGGTTAATTTTAATAACAATATTCATTAAATGAAGTGCAGATGGTCAAGTTGGACATTAGTCAAAGCCCTGAACCAGACACCAGCCCCAGAGCAGACTTTTTCGATGACCAGATTGTGCCAATATTTCATTGGATATTTCAATTTATTTTAATTAATGAAACACATACACAGATTACAGATTTAAATAGTAGGATGCCACACAAAAAGAGAAAGCATAATTAAAGTGCAGTGTACCATCAACATACTTTATTAAAAAGAAAACTTTTTAATAAAAACATTTTTAATTAATTCATTATCTTATAATCATGTCAATCTTAAGTTTTCACAGGTATTACTTAATATTAAAATAAAAATTAAGCAAGCACAAGACACAAAGAAAATCATTCCATGTAAAAGTGTTACTTCTTTGAACAGTAGTTGAATAGAACAAGGTTTGTTCAGCAATAAATTGCAATTATCATTATGTTTGGTTCATTTAAATTATTTAAACAAAGATATTTTTAATAATTACAAGCTGGTTTACCAAGAAATTAAATAATGAACTCATAAATATCTATTCAGGCATAACACAGAAGAATTAACAATAAAAGTAAAGAAATTTATACACTGATAGCACATCACATTGAATCATTTATTATATGCAGTAATTTAATAAACTTTATTTTAATTTTAAAAAATGAAACGCTTTTTCACTCTGCTCATAGTTTAACTTACAAGCTATACAAAATTTTGTTTCGTGTGAATCAAGCTTGAAAATGCTTTACTACTACAAAGAATGTAACAGCTCAGTAATACGCATCTAACAACATATTGAATTACTTGAAATGAATAATGAATCTATATTGAAAATTCAGAATGTAGTATAAATAATCTAGGCTTTAATGGATTAGAATGATGCAAACTGTTATTTGTCTCAAACAGTTTCCATGGTGAAATCCAAAATGGAAACTTGTTGATCACTAAATTATTTACTTTAAACATTATCTTAAGTTTTGTACTAATGGTTTATTTAAAGAAATCATTAAACTATATATGTCACAGACATACGGTTTATATTTGATATGTTTCAGTAAATAACTATTCAAATGCAGTGGCATAGTGGGGTAAATGACACTCGGAGCTTAAATCCACTTTTTACCTTCCTACCGGTGACTCAGCAAATGTAAATGGCAACCAGAACATGTTATTCCTTCGCCGCTGATAATATTTGCCTTTAAAAAGTTTTAATGCAAATGTCACACGCAAACAGTTTTTTCATTTGTATGCGTCCATAAGAGCCCCCTTAAATTCAGTTTATGAGAAAATGCTTTATTACACACCTAAAATGCAAAAGGTTTCTCTTTCGTATGTGTCCTTAACTGCAAACGGTTTTTCGTTAGTATGCATTAGCAAATGTTTCTGCAAACTCGCCTGCTGAGAAAATGTTTTGCTGCATATGTCGCATGCATACGGTTTCCCTTTCGTATGTGTAAATAAACGTGTTAAAATGCTTTCTTACAAAAGTCACAAGCAAATGCTTTTTTCTTTTGAACGCATCCGTAAAAGTGTCATTAAATGTGCCTTTTGTGAAAATACATTATGACACACATCACATGCAAATAGCTTCTCTTTCACATGTGTCATTAAATGATTTTGCTCAGAAAACACTTTACTATCCAAATCACAGGCGTATGGTTTTACCATTTCATAATTAATCAGAAAATGCCTTTAAAAAATAAGTTCTGAAACTACTGTAATTTATCAGTTGGAAGGATGTGGATTACCTTTAAATATAGCTTTGAAAAGAAATTTTAACGGTTTATAAAACTCAATTTCTTGCAGCATATATCGAACGCATGAGATAATAAAACAAAAAATGAATTAAAATTTGCTTGCTGGTAATATGCTTTACAATGCATAAGAATCCATAAGCATAAGATTTACTTCTCTTGCGTACATATAAAAGTATTCACAAATGTATATTAATAAGTGCTAGCATTACTCGAAAATTTCAACCACATCTAATGGAGAGTTTTTCTTTTCTACTTGATAGTGCTGGATTCTATCAAAGATATATGGTAAGTAGCAGTGTAGATTTGTCGAGCTTGAAATGGTCTCACTTTTTTTATCGTTCTCATATTCCAATGAGGAAATGTGGTGTCTGCAGCAGCTCTCAATCTCAGAGCACACTTCAAAATGACATCATTCAT
>BGPR01001477.1:13527-83002 GCA_013235015.1 Araneus ventricosus | reverse complement strand
TGAAAATTTTTAAACATATTCAAAGATTAAAACAGGCCCATAGCACATAGAAGTAACATGATTAATTCTGGTTTAAATTGGTTTTTCTGAATGGTGCCACTTAAAACTGGTGCATATTACAACTAAATCACCACCAGCATCCCCATCGCTACACCACTACTGAAATGCTCTTACTAAGAAAACACCTCACTACACACATCACAAGTGACTGGGTTTTGGATTTGTCTTTATACTATGTGTCAGCAGATGCCTCTTTAAAGATCCTGGGTAAGAAAATGTTTTTATGCAGAAGTCACATGCAAATGGTTTCCCTTTCATATGCGTCCGTAAATGTGTCTTAAAATTTTTTTTTTGAGAAAATACTTTATTACACATGACATGCAAATGGTTTCTCTTTCGTATGTGTCCATAAATGAATATTTAAACTCCACTTTACTGGAAATGCTTTATTATACATATTACATTCAAATGGTTTTTCTTTTTATGTATCAGCAAATGTTTCTTTAAATTATGCTGCTGAGTAAATACTTTACTGCATATGTCATAAGCATAAGGCTTCTCTTTCGTATGTGTAAGTAAATGAGCCTTTAAAAGAAATTGCAGAGAAAATATTTTATTGCACAGATCACAAGCATATGGTTTTTCTTTTGTATGTATTAGTAAATGTCTCTTTAAAACCCCTAGCTGAGAAAAGGTTTTACTACAAATGCTACATGGATACAGTTTGACGTTTGTATGCGTCCATGAATGTGTCTGCAAATTCGACTCCTGAGAAAATGTTTTACAACAAATGTCACATTCAAACGGTATCTTTTTCGTATATGTCCGTAAATGAGTTTTCAAAGAATGTGGAGTAGAAAAGGTTTTATTGCAAAAGTCACATTCAAACAGTTTCTTTTTTTTTTATGCATTAGTAATTGTGATTTTAATTTCTACTGCTCAGAATATACTTTGTAACACAAATCACAGGAGTGCAACTTCTCCATTATGTAAGTAATAAAAAAATGAATTTTTAAAACAATTTCTTCCATAAACACGTTTTTTAATGAGAAAATTGCCCTTTAGTTTCAGTTATGTAAAAAAAAGTAAATATCATACAAATTCAATTACTTCTTGCATTTATTGTATATGCGAGATTTTTTATTTCAATGAATCAAAAGGCGTTTGTTTAAAAGTTGTTTGCTTGAATGTGAGAGTCATAAGCACAAGAACTCTCTTTTTTGCATGCCTAAAAAAATATTAACAAATGTATATCACTAAACAATAAAAAATTTAGTATATCTCAAACAATTTAAACCCAAGAGATCATTCTTTTCTGCTTCATAGTGCTGTATTTTAACCAAGAAATGTTATATGTTGCATAAAAATTCATGAAGTTTCATCTGGTCTCACCTTCTTATCACCGTCACTTTTTATCAGGAAGATGCGATGTCTCTGTAGCAGTTCTCAATGTTAGGGCACACTTCTACATGAAACTATTCATTAATGTTCCTCACTATTCGGCTTCAAAATCTAAAATAAATTATTAACTTTATACACCAACTTACTGAAAATTGCCAAACGTTAAGATAGATCATGAGTTTAAAAGTAATGAAAATAACTTTCATACAGAGGGAAAATAGAAAGAATGCTCAACTTTGAAAGGCTTCTTCTAAGGAAACTTATTATTTTGTCTATATTATTTTAATACAGCAAAAATAAATATATAAAGGCAAGATAGGCCAAAAATTTTCAAAGTATATTTCTAAAATAAGGTCATTCCGCATCAAGTGGTCCATAAAAAAAAAATGGTTGCTTGACCATTTTATAATCAAATGATTTTCTGTTTGTGGATTCCTACATGATTAGAGAGTTCAAAAAGACTAATTTCAAATTTTTATCTTTTTCCGAATTCCGATGCAGCTATGTTTGTGTTACATGCTGTTTTTAGCGTTCGTAAGGGTAAGAGTTAACTTATATTACTCAGAACTGGTGAATCTGACGTTGATGAAAC
This sequence comes from Araneus ventricosus, assembly GCA_013235015.1. Lineage (NCBI taxonomy): Eukaryota > Metazoa > Arthropoda > Arachnida > Araneae > Araneidae > Araneus > Araneus ventricosus. Next base: position 81,009 of record BGPR01001477.1, on the reverse strand, counting down.
AAAAACCATTTATTCAGGAAGAAACAGTCTTTATCTCCAGTACACATTTAAGGAAAATTGTGTCCTAAATAGGCAAAATTAGCCTAAAAAACAGAGGCAGCTCCAGAGGGGGGCAATTGCCCCCCGTCTGAGACCTCTTGCTCCTCCGTCGGCGAGAAATTAAGACTTTCGTCGGCAAAAGTCTTTGCGATTTTGGGAGATGTTGAGAGCAGGATATCAAGGAATCTAATAATTTTAATCCCATCTTTAGGTTATTATATAATAAACGGTCTAGATAAGCGATTTGTGTCCGAATTTGAGAACTGATTAACGGTTAAGACAACAGAATGATCGACATCCTTTTAAATTGTCGTCCATTCGATCAGTAGTTCGCACCACATTTCACAGAATAACCGACAAGGCGAAAAGTGAATCAGATGTTGAATTTTGCCGACTGTTTTCAGTCGGTCGGCTAAGAGATCAACAAGACGGATGAAAGTTTATATGTATTGTTTTTTCTATCGACTTTTTTGATCACTTTTCAGTGGAATTATTAGGTAAAACTAAAGTATCTGTATTGCACAAGAGTGCGGCTATACACTGCGGTCATTCCTCTCAACTGCCATTTTTATTCGGTGTGGACTTTTTCGGCTCATAGACATAATCTTAAAATATATTAACGACCACTCAAACCCCTCTGAGCAGTAGGGTTTGTCGCGCGTTCAACTTCATTGAAGTACTTTCCTTTCGTCTCTTCGACCGTGGACATTTATAAAGAAAAAATGGAGGAAAGAATGAAAAAAATATTCATACACTCAAACAGAACACCGAAAATCAGATAGAAATTAATCATTTCCTTCCCAATGTGAAGAGAAAAACGAATTTCGTACTCTACCAGGTTTGGGCATTAAAGAGTTCATTTGTGCCTTTCAGGTGCTGATTCGAACTCTCCCAAAAAATTTGTTAATATGGTCGCGGCCATCAGTGAATTAAACTTTCAGCTCAACGACTTTAAGAAAAATAGACGATATTATTGCCTTTAATCAACAACTACCGACGAAACAATCATAGATATATTTTTACAATTAAAAAAATTGAAAAGGTGACCTCTGAAGAGCTAAAGACCTAAAACAGACACCAATTTTTCATCTTTTTTCTAAAATCAAAAAAACAAAAAAATATATATATAAGAGTAATTTTCTGGATAAGTACTTTTATTTCTTTGGATAATTTTTAAAATTAGATTTATCAAATGATGCAGTCTATTTAAATATTTTATACTCCATGTATAACCTTATAATGCAATAATTTTCCTTGGTGGGTGACCTGCAAGAGGTTCATTTTTATTTACATACTACCCGCTAGGGTGGGCCAGAAAAACCTTTTTTGAAATCTGATTTTAGCGCAAGTGCGGAAAAGTTGTGCAATAGTCGGACTAAAACCCTCAAAAATTTCATCAAATTCGTTCAATATTTAGCTGCATACTGACATTAAGTGAAAAAAGAAAATCGTTTTTTTGTGAAAAAAATGTGAAAAAAATTCAAAATTTTACAAAGCATTATTGAAAATGTTACATAATGGGTCAGTTCTGGAACCACAAATTTTTATCACTGTAATTTAACCAACACCCCTCTGATATATCAAAAGGGTATGGAGAAAAATATGAAAAAAATATCAGTTTTCTAAAAAACTGCTACTATAGAAAGATGTTGCAGTAATTGACATTAATTGATACTTAAATAGTACTAAAATAATATTCTATAATAATTATTACGTAATTTGACATTTTATTCGATTTGTTTCACAGAATAATGCTAATAATTTTTTCTTGAATTACATGCAGACAGAATACAGATTAGAATAACAAAATCCTTGCTTGAAGTTTGGCATCCTTGCAGTCCTACAACATTCATTACATAGCTGATCAGTTTAACACATTTGTTCAGATTGCGACATGAAATTCCTCAGTTAGTACTGGAAATAGTTCTTTGCACATTTCTCCCAAATCTTTGTCCTTTATATTGCGACTGTAAGAGGTGGCTCTATTTAGCTGATTTTGACCATCAATTAAATCATGTCATCCAGCTTGCTAGAGAATTGAATTTAAGGAAAGTTGAAAAACATGATACCCGAATTGTACGTGCTTATATCTCTGGCGGCAAGATGCCTATTCACAGAACGGACGGTTGTACAAAGGGACCATATTCTATTCAGCTATTAAGGTTTGCTTCACAAAGAGATGGTGAAAAACTCCAGTGAATTAAATTTGATCAAATTTAATTATCCTTCTTCATCACTCTGAAAATATCAAAAGCTAAGTACTGACTGTAATATTTGTGCTCGTATGTACCATAAAGAGATGATGGTTGGCCTTCAGCATGACTGACAATAGCCCAAGGTAACTCAGAACCTTTCTTATTTTGATACCGCAAACCGTTTGTTACGATTATATTTGGCACTCAAGTCCATCAAGTCTTATAATACTCGTGAAATTACATAAATACTGGTTTTATACTCCAATGGTTTGAGATAAAATGAAATCTAAGAATTGCCATGTGGTGCCAACATTTCTGAGAGAAATGATTTCAGATGCAGGCAGCTTCAGTCAATGTTAGCATATTATTTACAGTCATTCTCAAACGTGCGCCTTTACGCATCCAATGAACACTCATTGTAGTACTTTACATGATTCTAGAAAACATGAATTAGCGGATTAGGCGTATTCGCCGCCAGAATAAAGAGACGAGAGAACTCCAGGTGGTTTTGCGTTTTTCAATCTTCTTAAACTCAATTTGACAGCCATTATATTAATTTAATTACAATTGATTAAACCTTGTTGTAACAGAATTACCTCTCCACAATGCACTTCAAAATAGGGCTGGTAATTTTTTTATATTTTTTCAAAAAAAATCATTTATTTAATTTAAATCAGTTTTTTTTTATTTAAATCGGATTTTTTTATTTAAATCAAGATTTTTTTTTATTTTAATGATTTTTTTAAAACTATATATATATATATATATGTATATTTATATAATGAACCAAGCAAGGCCTACAGTCATAGAATTTTATATATAACATACTAGTCATTAGCTCTAATTTCTTTAAAAAGAAATTTTTTTTAATTATTTTATTATAACATTCTTTAAAATATTTGCAGACTAAATAAAAGGTAATATACTTTTAAAATCTAAGAACAATTTTATTAAGGAAAAATATAATAAAAATTACATTTCTTGACTATAGATATATTATTGTATGTTAGAATAAATAAAATTTTTAGATATAGCTCTTCTGATCAAGCAAATTTTGCACAAGTGAGAAGCAGGCTCTCTTTTACATGAATTTAATGTCCTTTTCCCATTTACAAAGGACTGAAAATCCTGTTATCCCCTTTTCAAAAATAAGAATTATCCTTCTCTAGCCTTTATTGGACAATAGACTACGGATGTCTTAAAAATGTTACAATCTTGCAAGAACTAAATAGCATACTCTTCTCCTCTCCCCTTTCAAGTATTTGGATTAGGGTTTATTTCACCTTGACCTTGAGAATAGACTTCTTCTTACTAAGCATAAAAAATTAAAGAAACCAATAACTAGGTGACAAATCACTGAAATTTTCTGAAATAACTTTTTCTAACCTGAACTCAAAAATGTGTTTTTTAAATATAATTTACACATCAACCATTCTATGCGCTTGTTTTTTATAATAAATAAAGTTTAATATTTATTTAAGCGAGAATTTTAAGAAATCCAAATGGAAAAGAAACATAAAAGTGACTATTTTTCAAAAAATTCTCAAAATTCAGTAAATTACGTAAGAAACAAACTTCATTAGAACAGAAATCATTTTCCCTTTCCGATGGTGTATCTATTTTTATCGTACAATTATCCAAAAACATGCTATTGAGAAATTAGAGCAAAAAATCACCCAAAACAACACAAAACATTAATTAAAAATTTTTCTAGATTAAATTTTTAAGGCTTCGAGGTGCACTGAGTCACCATCAGCTGTGTGCTAAATTTCATGACTATAAGTGTGATAGATTTGTCTGGACATCGCACACACAAATATTGCCTTTTACAATTATAGATCATAGTTTAAATTGTGCTATGTAGATGCTTGTATTTCTTTTGGGGAACATTTGTATATATTACTTAATTATCTTGTATTTGAACATTATTGCAATATAAAAACTTTGTTTTCCCCAACACCATTTAGTTTTCTCTAATATTAAAACGAAACTCAATGCATTTTACTATATTCTTTCTTTGCGAACATGATCCTTTCACAATATTTATTTTATAAAAAAGGAGCATCTCATACTTTGCATTTTATTGTGTTGCTCATTAGAGTTTTATTTAAAATCTTATTTGCTTCTGTTTTCAAAAATAAAAATATGGGAAGTACTCTAGTTACATCAATTCAATGAAATATTTTTTTTATGATTTATATATTCTTTCTTTAAATATACATTTAAAAATATTTTAAAATCACTATTTAAAGATACATGAACAATTTTATTTCATCAGGGATGAGATTGGCAAAAAAGCAAAAAGACTGAAATCATACGCGAGCAAAACATTTGCACCATAATTTATACGCGAAAGATGTTTTAAGAAGTAAAACATCAGAACATGCAACGTGATGAAAATATTACACTATATTACTTAATAACTTAATTATTTATAATTCAGTATGCATAAATAAGAAAAAGAATATTAAATTATTATTAAATCATTCACATTAAAAGTTAACAAACAAGTTTAACACATCATCAGGGGCATCAGAAAATACAAAATTAGACATTAAAACATATTTACCACCTGTACATCACTGAGATTCAACATACACCCAACAGAAGTCTGAGAAGAATTATATTTAATAGACTTTTAATAAAAGTTAGCTCTAAAAATAAGGACAAATAATTTCTTTTGCTTCATGCAATTGTGTAAAGTGTATTAGCTCTTTATAAATTATAATAATGTATCATATACTGATTTCTGTTTTATTTTTATAAGTTTTTGCAAAAGTAACAGCACAATGATTTTGCACCTTATAAAGCAAGGGGGTCGAGATATTGTACAGTTACAATGACAGATTCGTTTAGCATTATTGCTATTTGAAACCCATTGAAACATTTCCTTATTTGTTAAAGAAATGGTTTTCTTTTGTTTTTTTTATATTTGTATGGCTTTTGTTGGTAACAGATCTCCATTAACACGCTTCATTCCTTGTTTTGGAGCGCTCCTATCTTTGACAGATTTTTCTTCAATAAAGGATGTGTTTGCATCCTCTGCAAGTTTATTTTCAGTAGAGGCTAAAGTTTTTGCACAGTCTTCATAAGTATCTCTCTATTTAATTACTGGCATAGTTGTCGGGACTATACTATCTCTAGAATGCCTAGGTAAATCATGTTTTATTTATTTTTTTAATTTATGTCTTATTCTCTGCTTTTTTGTTGCATTTGCACAGTTTTTTAGCAGCCTCTTTTGACAGGAGTTTCTTTTTTTTATGTAGTTTATTTGTTTTTGTTCCATTTTTTTTTTTTATTTCTTCATCTTGGGACGACCTATAAGATGACCTTAAGTTTCCAACTAATTTTTTTCCCAACATGTTCAAGCAATTTTTTTTTTTTTTTTTTTTTTTTTGCAATATGCCACAGAGGCACCCCCATCACATTTTGTTTTCTGCAAAAAGGTGGTATTTAATACTTTGAATGGCACTGAATGTTGGAATGTTCACCCTTGTACAGCTTGCCGATATAATATTGATTCGTCAGTAGAAGATGAATCAGCTAGTTTTCAACCAGTTAGATTAACCACTACGTTAAACATATTTTGGTACTAACAAAACTTAAGATTTCTTTGTGTGAAAGCGGAATTTTCGGAAGAAAAAAGCAAATTTTGCGGTTTAAAAAATAATAAAAAAAAAACGCAATTTTGAAAAAAAAAAAAAAAAGACAAAAAGCGGAGAATTCGGAAAAGCGGAAGAATCTCATCCCTGTTTCATTAAAATGAGGATGCTTGATATTTAAAATAATGTTTAAATCGTGATTTTTTTTAAAAAATCAGCTGATTTAAAATGCATGTTCATCAGCTGATTTAAATCGTAAACGAACCTGATATAAGGACAAAGATTTGGAGAAATGTACCAAAGGCAATTTTCCAAATTACAGTACTAACTTTCGAGGAATTTCCATGTCACACGCAATCTGTTGAACGATGTGTTAAACTAATATCTGAAGCTACAATGAATGTTTGTGGTGAGACTGCAAGAGATGGATGCCTAACTTCAAGCAAGGAGAGAACTTCCAACGTTTGACAACAAGGGACAATGTTATTCTAACACCTAATATTCAATATGTATGAGGTATTATTATATACATTTCAAATCTGAAGATTTTTGTTCTAATCTGTATTCTGTCTGCATGTAATTCAAGAAAAAATTAGCTAGTATTAATTTCGTGAAACAAATCGAATAAAATGTCAAATTACGTAATAATTATAGAATTATTATTTATAGTACTATTTAAGTAATCAATTAATGTCAATACTAATTTCGAAAAATAATTTTCATAGTACAGTTTTTTAGAAAATCCGATATTTTTTCATTTTTCTCCAATTTTTGATGTCAGAGGGGCGCGGTTAAATATTGAAAGAAAATGATAAAAAATTTTGTGGGTTCTAACTGACCCATTATGTAACATTTTCATTGTATGCCGGTAAAATTTTTGGAATTTTTTTCAAAATATATTTTTTCACAAAAAACGATTTTTCTCTTTTTCAATGTCAAAGGGGCGCGGCTAAATATTAAACGAATTTGATGAAATTTTTGGAGGGTTTTAACAGATCTATTGCACAACTTTTCCGCACTATGCCAAAATCGATTTATAAAAAAAGGTTTTTTCAGCCCACCCTACTATCCGCCCTCTTCGACTAGCTTGTTTCTCGGGAATATAAATTCATTTGAATCTCATGTGCATAATTTGATTAACTCATGGCTCCCTTAAAAAAGCAATTTTAAACTTCAAATTGATATACACACTTAACCCGTGTTCTTATAGTAACTTTGTTTCTGTTCTGTTCAATGTCTACATGAATGTCCCTATTGGAGTCAAGTAACTGCATGTGTCATCTAACATCCAATTGCACGTCGGCGGCACCTTTCTTATTTATACAAAATACGCATTTGATTTCAGTATGAAAATGACACGACAAATTTTATGTCTTGCAGTATGCTAGCTGGATTAAAACATGCTGATAGAAAGAATTAAAACACTACAACCATAATCATTAAGCTTACTAAATATGTTTCAAAATATAATTATTACCTTAGAGGACTTTGTTTACAGATTTTACAGAAAAATTGATGAAACAAAAAAGAAAGTAAAATAAATTAGGACATTACCTTAGCTTTCAATAATGGAAGTAAAACACGGAATTAAATATTATTTGTATAAACACCGGCAACAGTTTGAATCAGATTCCAACAATGAAAAACATTGTTTTAAATTATGCCTAAAACTATTTCTACAAATATATTAAAATTAGAGAAAAAAATACAACTTCATTGATATAATTTTTAAAAAATGAGGTTTTTAATTTTCAAATGGTGGCTGGTACTGATCAAAAATATTATTTTAAACTTGCACAATAAACGAGGAGCACTCTGATTTGTTAGCTATGATTGCAAAGTGAGATGAATTGGTAGAATCGGAATCGGAGACTGGGAACACAGTCAAGGTTTCCTCTACCAGAGAATAGTGTTTTTGCGATTTTTCTCGAAAAGGAAGAATTGTGGTGGAGAAGCAACCATTGAAGATGTATTTAAGGTCGTGAGGTTTCATTTAAAATAAAAATTGGAGAAATCTATCCAGCGGATTGGGAGATTATCTCAAGAGTTTTTCCCACTGAGAATGTGCAGTGAAGTACTGTTTTTAGGATATCTCTCGAAAATGGAGGGTGGTCAGGGATAGACAGTCTTTGATGACATTTATAGGGGTCATAAGCTTTGATACAAAGTAAATATCGTCAAAATCAGTCCATTAGTTAGGGCTGAGGATTGGTCCTTCGGTTTTTCATATTATTTTAAATATATAGACTAGCCGCATTCGGCGACAGACTGTTCACCTATAATATTAGTAGCTAGTAGCTTGCAACTTGGTGAAATAAAGTGGCGAATTGGCGGTTGTAGAAGCTGAGAAACTCTGCCAAAGTTTTATTTTGCAATATATTTCGAAAATTCTCATTCCTCTTGTAAAATCTGCATTTGATTTCAAAATTAAAATGACGCAGCACAGTTTATGACTAGCGGCATTATAGCTGGATTAAAACATGCCACAAAGAATGAAAAAATAGCAAACATAATCATTCAGGTCAATGAATATATTTCTTAACATTCGTAATATCTCAGAGAGCTTGGTTTACAGATTCCACAAAAATTTTCATGAAATAAAATATGAAAGCAAAATGTATTAGGATATTACCTTATCTTTCAACAATGAAAGAGTGACACACTATAAAATATTTGTTTAAACAATGAAAACGGTTTGAATTGCGTTGTAACATAGAAAAGTATTGTAAAATATGACAAACATTTTTAAAAATTTATTAAAATTAGAGGAAAATTTGTACGGCAACTTAATTGAAATCATTGAAAAGGTATTTTTTTAAACTTTCGGATGGCATAAAAATGATTTTCGTGCTGTAATATTTTTGGAAGTTATTAATGAAAAACGCCAAAATTTCGCTTAATTTTTAATTAATTAAAATTCTAAATAAAATTTCAAAAGAGGGCTCCAAGGTGCACATTCTCACCCTCCAAAGTAGGTTTGTGCCAAATTTTGTTGCTTTATGTCCAGCGGTCTATGAGGCAATACACACATTCTCGCTATTATTACATAGAGATATAAAATCAACCATTTATTCAGTTTACAAACTGGGAACTTCAGCATTTTTTTATTTTTAATCTAGATTTAAAACAATGAGCAAACAATAACATTAAAAAAATTTCTAGATGTTTTGTTTTTTTTTAAATTTGCAATCAAGTTCTGACTTTAAGAAAACGGAAAACGATCCATTTGGCAGGGAAACTGGGTCTGACGTCAAAGTATACAGACAGGGGAAGAAACCTCTACTACATTCAGACTAACTCTATAAGTCTCTTTTTCTATACTTTCAAACTATCGCATCTAGATAAAATAAATGTGGGGAAAGATACAGGTATTATATTGTTCCTAAATGTCACATATGGGTTGTAGCCTTTTGATAATTATTTATCAATGCATTGCCAAAAAATTATATTGGCAAAAAAAATTGGTGTAAAGCGATGAAAGGAAGGAGATCAAGAAATTTCAATCGGGAATTATCAATGGCAGCGTTCGTCATGGCTCTGCAAAGTCATTTTGATCTTGAGTTTAATTAATATATTATTACTATTAGATTGTGCCTCATGAAGCACGAGTAAATTCCAAAATTCAATTCTCTTTTTGTTTTTAAAAAGAAATGTAGGTAAAGGTTACCGCTTGGCAAAAATTAAGAATATTTTAAAACAATGGTTAAAGTTCAGTAGTTTTTTTTATTTGAGATTCACATAAATTTATTTTTTTTTTACCCTTTGATTAATTTGCCCCTCAAAGGTAAAAATATCAGAATCCACCTTCTTTAAAGATCTTTTTTTAAAAAAAATTTGCTCTTGTTAATTTATATAAAATTTTTTTCAATGGATATTCGATATTTCTTCTCTTTTTCAGAAAAATTAACGGTATAATCAACAAAGATATCTTAAAAAGAACAGGTTTAATTCGATTTTTTTATAATAAAATTCGTTTTCATTTTACGTTCTTAGTATTCACAGAATTAACTTTTGATTCAAATAATTCTTATATTCAATGGTGCATTAATCAAATTAGATACTTTAGTTATTTATCATCAATTATTATGATTTGAGATTGGGATAATTTATCTCTTCATTTGCATCTCAGAGATTTATTTCCAGGTAGCATGAAATTCCTAGATAGTGCATTTGGTCTGGTTTGAATATTGTTATAGTTATATAGTTTTTTCTCGAACAAAGAAGATTCTTCTTGAAGAAAAAACTTACTTTTGCAGTGAAGAGATACTACCTGGATCACTTTGATTTCATCTTTTCTTTTTTTTTTACAATTTACGAAAGTGGTTTACAGTTTTATCTTTTAATTTTTTCAGAATATTATTTCTTTATATATAGGGTTCATTTTACCCAGATTTCATATTCAATTATTATAAAATTAGTATTTTAAAATTAATGTATTCTGAAAAGATATTTCATATGTTAAATAAAGCTGACATTAAAATAAAATATAAAATAAAGTGTTTTCAAAAGGCATAGATTATTTTAAAAAAACCCACTTTTATAATTATGTTTACAGACGGAACTATGAATAAAATGTTCCTACTTTCATGGCATACAAAATTCTGTCATCTTAAAATCTTAGTTCGCATTCTTGTGAGAAATCTTGATCTTCTCAGGATACCCAGGAACCCTCAGTTGTGTTGCTTGGTGGACTAAAAAACCTATCCGTTTTCTAAGGCAGTCTTTTCCTGCTCATCTCAAGGTTCCCTGTTCCGGTATAACTGCAGGAAGGTCAAACAACCTACTTATGAATCATTGCAGAACCTTGGCATTTTGCTTAGTATAGTTTCTTTGATGAATTTAGATAATTTACAACATACTGACCTAAAACATTTTACCATTCCTTCCACTTGTAATGACAAGTAGTTAAAGTTTAATTAGAAAGTACCAGTAGCTTGCTGTTTCACTTTCAAAGAGATCACAAAATACTACAAGATAATTCACATTTGATTACTGATTGTTTGGAAAATCAACGCATTCAGAGGATACATTCTTTCCATTTTCAAATATAGGTTTGGTACAGTTCGGAAAGTTCAATTATCCGATTTAACCCATCATTCTTGAAGTGAACGCTTTATATGGTAGAAAAAGAAACTAAAGAAAACACCACTTTTAAAATCTTAAGCTAAATTTTACAAACACATTGATTCAAAGCAGAATATCAGAACTAGCGAAAGTATGCGAGAGGAGGCACCTCTTCGTCCAATTCCTACTCAAGCCAATGAAGGTGCGTTTCGGTTGCATCATGATTCTATATTCAGGTTAAAATCTTTAGCTCCTCAATATTAAATAAATCAAGATTTTTTTGCCAAATTTCACTTGCATGTTTGAAATTAAGATGATTTTTCTACAAAATACAGGATAAACTGTGTGTTTTAAAAAAATGCTGAAGGTTCCCAATTTACTAATAAGCATTATTTTCCACTTAACAGGTAATATTTTTATTTTTGTTATGAGATTTATTAATAGTCTGCCAGAGTTACCCAATATCAATTCTGGTCCATTTTATTTCGTAAAGAGATTTATAGGCAAAATTCCTTCATCTATATATTAAATTCCAACGTCAACAGACAGCCTTCTTGCATGTCCCTTCTATCTTCTCACAGACACTGAATCTGAAACTATGCATAGTAAAGATGAAGAAATAGGCATCTAAAAGAGTCCATTTCAAACTATTTAATTCCAAAATTGTAGTATTTAAAAAGATATTAGTAACTTATGTTAGACCCCCCAAGTGTATCCTCAGTAGCTCTATATCTCACATGAGTTTGTTTCATGGTTTGTATAAAGTTTCCTCCTTTTCCATTCTTCCAAAAATAGTAAAGAAATATCAAAACTTCTTAATGAATACAGTAAAGCTAAAGAATGCCTTTATGATTTAAGTAAAAATAATACTTGATATGCAAGTTGCTGTAAATAATATTAAAATCTTCGTTGAGAGAAGTTTCAAAAGTGTTTTAACAATGTCATTCATAGTAAAAACTATCATAAAATCAGCAGATAAAAAAGACTCAATTATGTTGCAGGAATGGAGTAAATGCATGAAACCTGTCAAATTCAGCTAAAGGTTCAAACAAAGCATTTCAATCAGTCCATTTCCTTCGTAACAAAAAAGGAGTAAGGTTTTAAAATCAATGGGCAATATAACTCAAAATATATTACAATTTATTAATGATAAAAATAATATAGTAATCTTCCTGCAAAGATGTTTTATATGATTTAGGGTCTTCCTATTTGACATGAGATAGTATAAAACATGAAATTTTTTTACAGCAGAGGGTTTATCATGGCAAAACTAGATTTTAAAGCTTTGTCTAGTAAGATACAAGGTGACTAATTTGGATTTTAAAATTTTTCAGATTTTGAAAACCCATGCTCTTAAAGGAAGCAAATACCATGGTTTAGATTTTTTAAAAATACAGTAGTCAGGTATCTCCCCCCCACCCCCAGCTCATGTAATTTGAATGAGTTCCTTTTTTGAATGATATCTAACTATCAGTGAAAAAAATTGTCATTTGCAGTCAGTTTTGAGGGGTTGATTTTTTAACTATTTGTTTACAATTTTTATTAAATGTATACTTCCGGTCAATGAAGACTGTTTCTTCTGGATAAACTGGTTTTCGTTTTCATCAACCTGGAGTTCCTGGTTCAATTAATACCAAGAATTAATGCATCTCTACAAAAGCCAAAATCAGCATAACTTACTTCAAAAAAATTGCTCCGGAATGAAGAAGAGATAAAATTAAAATTGGTCTTCTTGGACTCTCCCAAATCATGTGAGTCACAATGAAACAAAAAAATTAGGTCTCATTACAGATGAAACACATGGCATTGGATCTACTTCATAGGAATAGGCCAAATAATTCATTCAAAAGGAAATAAGAGTGACATTTAAAATACAAATATAGTAATATACAAAAGACTAAAAATATTACTTTCAATCAAGAAAAATAAATAAATGAAAGTACACTTCAAAATAATAAAGGTATATATTAATATGGCATATAATATTCAAAGGTATAAAAAATTGTCTAAGATCCCACCCAAAGTTTAATTCTCTTAAAAATTGCTTTATATATTTTCTAGTATTCTCCATAAAAATAATGGAAGACATTGATTGCATAACTGATTCTTCCACTTCAAACCTATAAAATGACACCAAGCAGAAGAATTTTATTTAATCCCATTTTCTAAACTGTTCTAAAATAAAAATATTATAGATATAATCTTTATAATTAAAAAGCAAAACTGACAGAATATGGCTAAAAAAAACTATTAAGTCCAACTGGGTAAAAAATAACCTTCTCTCAAGATACATGCAGTATTATTGTTACTTCATGAAGATATAAACATAATTATTTAACTTGCGTTAAGTATTTCAATCAGGTTTCTTCAAGCTAAAGTTATTTTTAAGAAATAAATTACAAAAGAACCAAATTAATTGAAAACCTTTGAGAGAATCATCTATGCAATTTTCCAAAAAGATATAAAATTCTGACAAGGCTCTTTTAAAATACTATAAAATGGAGTGCATTTTTTGTTTTTTTGCATCAAATTACAGAAAAGTATTAAATAACAAGGTTGTAAAATCAATTTTAAGAAAGGAACATTTAATAAATAGTTTATTCTTTAATGACCTATAAAATGATAACGGGATGTAAAGGATCAAAACTTCCATCACATAAAAAATTTTATGAATAATGAGAATGAATTTATTCTACATACATATAAGGACGGGCAGATTGAGCCGGATGCCTAAGGGTTTGAAGACATAGTGAAACTACATTCAACATAGAAAGCTTATACAGATTTTACTAAAATGTCAGTATTTATCAGTACAATTATCATCATAAAAGTTCTGAGTTTAGCCTTTTTTACTAAATGAATTTACGTAGAAAAAGTCAGAAATGGTTTCACTAAGACAGATTGAAAACAAATCTACTATCAATTAATCAGGAAATCATGGAAAAAAATTAAATTTTTCAATGGAAAAGTAGCATAAATTTTTATTTTAATAATTTAAGAAAAAAGACGTTTTTTTAAAATTTAATAAATAAAGGCAGATTATTATTTTTTTTAAAGATTTATCAATAATTTCAATGGTAAAATTTAAAATATTGACAATTTTTTAGATTCATAATGGTTGAAAATTTAAGAGTAAAACAGACCCAAGTTTAAGAATAAAAAATAGTAAGTAAAGATAGTAATAAATTCACAATGCAGTTGTCAGCACATCTCCTTCTCCACCAGATTTGGTAAACTCATTTTAAGGTTTTATGAGACAGCTGCAGTACTGGTTTAATTCATACTCTTCTCTTTTTTTGGATTCTTTTGTTTTTGGGGTTTTCTTTTTTTCATTTGTCTTTCTTTTCTTTAGACTGTGAGTAACTTAGTAGTCATTTGACCTAAGAGTCCAAATAAGGACCGGCCCTCTGAAACTTCTCTATTCATCTCAACCTAGAAAAATCTCTTAGGATGATATCTGTTAAGCCTCCAGTGTCAGGTTTGAAGTATAGGTTTTAGTTAGGAGGTTGCAAAATGAGTTATTCAGTGTTTGGAGATTGACTCATAAAATAGATAAAGATGTGGAATAAAATTAAGATTTAACTTATAAACACAAATTATTCGGTCTTTATTTATAGTGAGGAATAATTCAGTCATTTATTCTGAAAAGATGTCATCTTAAAATTAAAGTTTCTGGTTTCCCTCCCTATATAGTTTGGAAAAAAAACTGTTTCATTACATATCTCAAGGTATTTGAAAAAAAAAAATTTAATTGTCTCGTTAATCAGTATTTTCCTTTTCTACATAATATATATACATGTCTGACAGAATTTTAATAATTTGATAATCAAATGCAGGAAAAAAATTCATCGGTTGAAGCTTTTTTCGTTCTTTTACCAAAAGAAAAGAATATATGCTTATCATTTTCATTATGTTTAATTTATGGTTATTCAATCTTGTACTGTTTTCAAATTAAACATTTTCTAAAATTTATAGGACTTTTGATCATACCAAAAAAAGGTTTCTTGAATTAAGTAAAACTATAAAGGGAATAATAAAAAAATTTCATACAAACAAAAGACAAAGCATATTAGACATTTAATTGAGTGCTAAAATTCAGTGTATGTTTTTTTGGTGTGAATTTAAACATATACCTACAAATAAATTTCAAAAAATTATTCAGAAAATTATCTGGTTTTAAATTTAGCTCAAAAGGTTATTTTAAATTCTTAATTCCAAGTCAGTATGGGCTCCCCATTTTTTAAAATATATTATTTATTTTAATGTGTCCTCTCCTTAGGTAACTAAAAGGTGAGAAATACCCTAATTTAGCTTTTCATAAAAGAAATATCTGATCAAAATATTACTTTTAAGAAGAGCCTTTTTTTTTGTTTTACATACACATCTTAGAGGGAAAATTAAAATTAGGTTTCATTAACGGATTTAGTGGATATATCGTTTTGCTGGAAATACTTTTTTTTTTTTTAACTATAGTTTACCCCATTGTGTGAAAACGGATATTCTGTGGTGGAAATGGTTATGCAATCTGATGCAGTAGCAAATCGTGCTTACAAAAATAATACCATTATCTACTTGCAGTACAAGTGATATATACTTGATGAATTAAAAATGCTTTTAATGAATTTAAAAGGCTCAAGTTCATGATAAAATTTGGAAAAAAAAATAAAAGCGCCCCAGCATGGTGATTTTGTCTATATTCCTCAAAAGTATTGACCATCGTTGTTCAAGCTGCAAGCTCATTGAACCATTTTCTGTTGATCCATCCACGAGTATAATCATGTATCATCTACAGATAAAATGAAGTTATTCATCTTTTAAATTTTCAAATATTTCATTTATGGCATCTTTCAACAGTATAATTTTGCCAATGGTCTGCGCTTTCTTTTTATCCTAAATATAATGCTTTTGACTCGGCACCTAGTTGGTTTGTCTCACAGCTGGTATTTCAGTAATATCAGTTCAGATGACTTCTGAAGAGAGTACAGTTCTCTCTTCTACAAATTTTTAGCCTTTCTCTTTTCCCATCTAGTTAAAAATTTCACCAGCACTTGTCTGCACATCATTTTGCTTTGGATATGTCATGTATGCAATTGTAGGATTTGGAAGCTTTAGCGTGTGATAATTTTATTTCAAATCTTTGCATGTTGAAGAAAATGCGCTTTGTGATCTACACTCTTGAGGTGGAGACAAAGACAGGTTCTGAGAACTTGAAGGCATATCAGAGAAAAAAGAAACATCTGGTTGCAAACTTTTTGCATCTGCCTAAGAAAGTTCTATTTTGTGTCGAATTGCTTTTAGGTTTTTAAATGTACATGTTAGATCCCTTTGAAAACATCTTGCCATAAATTTTTAAGATTAAACAATTATGCACTTTTTTTCACGAGAGAAAACTGATAATTTTCCCGATCCTTTACGTCCAGAATTATATTATGATATGGAATATTTATGTTTCATTAATTCGTTAATGTGGAGTGTACGGTATTGGCCTAATTCATTCCTCTTAGGATGGCCAACTCTTTGCCGCCAAGAATGGTGATGAGAGAACATGTGTTTTGGATGTGTGTAGATGTTTTTAACGAGTGACAAGCACGCATGCGCACAAATTGATCTTTTCATTGGTGTTTTGCTTATCAGGCTATATTACGCCACATTTCGATTGGAATGTTTTGTTCAGCTCTTTGATGTAATTGGGCGATAAATTCGAATTTGAATAAAACTTCGTTTGGAATTCTTCGGATGGAATATCGGTTCAGTATCATGTATGTTATTCTGTGTGTTTCGTTACTCAATGAATAAGCAAAGCTACGATTATTCCGCTATGCTGAAAGCGAAGCCGCTGATCTTTTTTTAAGTTCAGAAATTTGCCCAGAACACGCTTGAAATGCCACAGGCATTGCATGCGGAAATTCTAGTTTTTGTAATTTTTTTTAAAAAACCTAGATTCCTAACATTCAATGAAAAAGCAAAGCTACTAGTTTCCTGCTATGCTGAAAGTGAAGCCGCTGATGTTTTTTTAAGTTAAAAAAATTTGCCCGGTACACATTTGAAATACCACAGGCATTGGTGCTCAATCTCTCGTTTTCAGGTGACGCATGCACAAGAGAGCAATAAAAAGCGCACTGCACATCCAAAAGAGTAGTTGGCAACGGCACATGAAATTGCACCAAGAAAAAATAGCGAGAAGTAAGTCGGTACCGTACACTTCACATTTACCCATTAATTTTCACTTTATCATAAATAATTTATTTAAAGAAAAAAAATCATGCTGTACTTATCCTACACAAGATGCAGACTGTTAACCCTAACCATATAGGGTCATTCCATGAAAATAGTTACCTTTTACACCTAAATAAAATTTCACTGTATCTGCAATTGTGATACAGCATTTTTTTCAGTGAAATTTCTAGTTTCTAGATCTGCCAACAGAATTTTCCAATAGTGGCTGATTTGAATTTTGTTTCAGAAACAACACACGCTTGTATTCGAGTGTTTTTAATCCTAATTTTTCTACTTAGCTCACAACTTATTTTATAAAGTTATTTTCATTTTTCCTGTTCAATGAATACATTTTTTGGAAGACTGTACAGCTAACTGCCTGTCAAGAAGACAAATTTCTGAATATCTTAAGAGGTAATTATATTTTTCTCAACAAATTTTTACTTAGTTGCTCTTTGTTACATTAGTCACAAAATTCTTAATTTTCTCTCTTAAATTACAGAGAGTACTTCTAGAATTTTTATTTTATGAATTTTCTTTACTTGTTAGCTAACTTATATAAATCATTTAAAAATTTTAATGCAGTTGTATTTATTAATGATGTAGAGCTGTGACTAATGAAATTTATCAAATGCGACTAACGTAACAAATATTATTGTTATGTTAGTCGCATTATTTTTGACTCTAAAATAACTTTCTCCTTTTAAAATTTCAAAATGTATCGCTAACATATTTTTAAAAAATTAAAGAGTCACTTTTTTTTTGTCAGAAACCAAAATGGCAGGACCAAACACAGCAGAAAGAATTGTGTTGGACAAAGTGAAGCAAAAAAGCTTGAAGATAAAATAAAAGCCAAAAATGAAATGAGAGCTTTAAGACTAAAAGAGAAGGGGATAAGAAACTGAAAAAAAGGAAACTGAAGCAGCAAAACTGAGAATGTGAAAGAAGAGAGCGAAAAAAAAGTCAGAGTCTGGTATGAGCCAACAGCCGACTTTTAGAGCATATTCATCACCGCAAGCATTAGGAAAGGCAATAAGAAAAGTTAAGAAGTCTTTGCCTTCTAGTCCAAGGAAAAAACAAGCAGTTTTGGAGAAATTAGTTTCACACGTAGGATTACATATACTAAACCTCAGAAGAAGAATGGCCCGAGTATGTGAAAGCTTTTTACTATCGAGATGATGTATCAAAACATCTTCCTGGAGAAAAAGATGTAAAGTCCATTTGAAATATAGAGACCAATAAAAAAGCACGTTTGCAGAAACATCTCTTAATGTACAATTTAAAAGACGCATTTCTGTTATTTAAAATTGATAATCCTAATATTGAAATTGGTCTCTCAAAATTTTGTGAACTTCGTCCCTCAGATGTTGAAACTGCGGGATGTAAAGATCAAAATATGCAGCTGCCCATATTGCAAGAATTTTGCTTTCCTTTTAAAAATGAGCAAATAGAAAAGAAATAATATCAGAAGTCAGAACAACTAACTGTAATATCCAACTAAAAAAACTACAAATATAATTTAAAATCTGTTGTTTGTATAAGCCATATATTTTGACTACCCATTTTACCCTATTCTACTTTAAAGACTCTTTGTAGAAGGGGTAAAAGAATATAAAAATAAAATTAACTTTCGACCATTTATCTAAATTTGACGCCGAATAGCATTTAGTTGAATTATCAGCCCGCAAAACAATTTTACATGTAAGCAGGAAACTTTAAGTAATAAAAATGAAACCCTTTAAATGAGAAATAGACATGAATTAATTGAAACATACGTAATATTCTGTTTTCTTTCAGTAGCTTGATTTGATTTTAAACGAATGTCTATTGGAATTTTAGCTACATCCGCTGTCTTCCCCTACTTCCACAATAAGTAGGTTAATTTTCCGCTTCTGCTTGAATAGAATTTGAATTAAACAGTTATGGGACGGGACATGAAACAACAAAAGCTGTTATTCCCCGCTTCTGCTTGCCTTTAGAAAACAAACATTACTTGAGGACGGTAATCTCTCTTTCACGCCAATCTGTGGGGAAAACCTGCCAAGGGCAAGAGCCAAATAATGGCTGTTCATAATCCGTTCACGAACCGAATCTATAAAAGCAAATACAAATTCAAAATCGAATAGAAATAGACTATCTAGTTCGAGAATCCGGATCCGTAAATCAACATTTTAATTCTGATTTTTTAAAAAATTATTTGAATAATATGATTTAAATAAATAAATTTTCGTTTTATTTATATTGGCATCAGTTTTAAATGAAATTTATAATGATTCACAAAAAGTTATTGCTAATTTTAAAAAAATCTGTTGGCACCACTGGCACACTTCTTTAAGTTTCTAAGCTTAACGATTTACAGTTTTTGTTCTTTAATTTCTTTTCCTGTTTTTTTTTGTTTTTTTTAAATTATTTTCGGTAATGATTACTGAAACTATTCTGTTTAAATTTTTGTTTCCATTGTGAATAATATTTCTAGCAAAAGCTGTTACATGTGTTTGCTATCGAATGGTTTAGTATTTTTCTTGTCTAGTTTTCCGGTATTGTGCAACCATATTTTCGTAATATTATAAATATTACAAATTGTAAACCTAATTACGTAGTAGATTATGGAGAATAAGAATTAATTTTTCTACTTTATTAATGTATTTTTGATTATTTTTTAACAGAAATATTATATAATGTTTGCACAATGTTATACAACATTATGAACACCGAATACTGTAATAAAGTATTGTATTGTATGTATCAGTATTTCCGAGATACTAAATTTTCACAAATAATATAAAAACAATGTTTATTTATAAAATTCTTCATTTTAACTCAGGATATCACACGATTGGAGGTTTTATTACAAAAACACCACTGGAACAATTATTCCTTAAGATGCTGAATATTATATCATACTATACAATACAATGCGCATGATATTTTGATTTTTACATTAAACAGCGTTGATCAATATTTTAAGGTGAAGTTATTCTCATGTCCGACAGATGGCAGCACAAAAATACCGTAGCACTTTATTATTCAGCGTTGATTCTTATTTTGAGGTGAAGTTATTCTTATGGCTGCCAGATGGCAGCATGGAAATACAATAACACTATATTATTTAGTATCCTGAAATAGTATTTTTAAAAAAAATGTTCATTTGAATAATAATGTTTACATAGTCATTTTTTTTTACTGTATATAAAAGGCGGGCCGGATTCAGCTAAGGAAGCTAACCATAAAACAGTTCTCCCGATATGGATGGAAAAAAATTGAGTGTTATTCTCATCGCAAAAATATGACTTGATTTTTTGTTCCGAATCTTGTATTTGATTTTCAATCGATACTGTTATTATAAATGTTCAAGGCGTCTCGTAATACATTGAAAGAGGAATAAATAAATTTCAAAATTATTTGAAAACCTTTCAAACATATTATTAGAATTACTTTTAAACCTTACTGCTTTTTAATTTATTGAATTAGCAAACTTATATATAAGAGCTAAAATTGCTTCCTCTTTGACTTCTAATTTCATTTTGAACTCGAAATTGTAACGATAAAAGATAATTTAATTAAGAAAACTATTCAGATTCATTGTGAATGAACATGAAATTTCGTAGAGATCCGAACTTTGTAACTACATTTTATTATCATCATTTACGCTCCCTGATGTAAGACTAGCTGGTTCAGAGGTAAGGCTCCTGGTTCGCATGTTACCAATAAGTTCTGCACATAGAAATTAAGTGATTAACATTTTTTCATGCTTCTAAAATGTATTTTTAAAATATTCACTATAATGTTATATTATATAATATTATTCAGTATAGTACAATAATATTTAATATGGTATAATATTATACAGTATTATATGACATTATACAATATTATATATTATTCAGTATAGTACAATATTATTCAATATGGTATAATATTATACAGTATTATATGACATTATCCAATATTATGAAAAAAAAAACATTGTACAATATTGAAAAAGTCTTACGTTTTACACTGTTTCAATAATGGGAAAAATATTGTACAATATTACTTTTTCGAAATTTATGATATAAGACAATATCTTATGCTACGTGGGTACCCCAGTAGCACAGAAATATTATATAATATTTGCACAATGTTATACAACAGTGGCGAATCCAGGGGGGGGGCTATCGGGCTACAGCCCCCCAAAAAGAGCCAAGCCAGAATTCCTGATTTAATTTAACATCATTACAACTGTTTTTTTCTTAATTTCTCTCTTTAAAAAAATAATAAAAATGTTTCAACATTGCTTTCTGGCTTGAAAGTTTCTAAAATTTTGCTACCTTTGTAGTCATTCCACTTGTACTTGCAGCATTGACGCGGTCGAAGACAATTTTCGGATAGTTATTTTATTTTAATTTTTATTAAATTATCGAAAGTTATTCTTTATGATTGGTATTGTCAGGTGAGTAAAGTCTGTAAAGTTAAAGAGTTTTGGTTTACTTTAGCCTTGAAGTTTGACATTCATCAATTACGACGATACAAAGTTTTTATGACTTCAGCCCCCCCCCCCCTCCCGACCGGAATCCTAGATTCGACACTGTTATACAATATTATGAACACTGAATACCGTAACAAAGTATTATATTGTATGTATCAATATTTCCGAGAAACTAAATTTTCACAAATAATATAAAAACAATGTTTTTTTTTTAAATCTTCATTTTAACTCAGGATATCACTCGATTGGGTGTTTTATTTCCAAAAACTCCACTGGAACAATTATTCTTTAAGATGCTGAATATTATATGATACTATTCAATATAGCGAAAAAGATATTATGAATTTTACATTTATCTGTATTGTTCAATATTTTAAGATGAAGTTATTCTTTCCGTCAACATATGGCAGCACGGTAATACTTTGACACTATATGTATCAGCGTTGTTCAATATTTTAAGGTGAAGTTATTCTCACAGTCGACAGATGGCAGCACCATGATACCGTAATACTATATTAATCAGCATTGAATAATATGTCTGAAAACATATTTTATAAAATGTTCATTTGAATAATAATGTTTACACAATCATTTTGTTTTACTGTATATCAAAGGCGGGCCGGATTCAGCTAATGAAATTAACCATAAAACAGCTCTCACATATAAATTATTTATTGTTCTGTGAAAAAAAATTGAGTGTTATTCTCATCGTAAAAATATGCACGTGATTTATTGTTGCGAATGTTGTATTTGATTTCAATCAATACTGTTATTATAAATGTTAAAGGCGTCTCGTAATACATTGAAAGAGGAATAAATAAATTTCAAAATTATTTCAAAACCTTTCAAACATATTATAATTACTTTTAAACCTTATTGCCTTAATTTATTAAATTTAGCAAACTTAGATATAAGAGCTAAAATTGCTTCCTCTTTGACTTCTAATTTCATTTTGAACTCGAAATTGTAACGATAAAAGATAATTTAATTAAAAAGACTATTCGTATGAATTGTTAATGTGCATAAAATTTC
Source organism: Araneus ventricosus (assembly GCA_013235015.1). Lineage (NCBI taxonomy): Eukaryota > Metazoa > Arthropoda > Arachnida > Araneae > Araneidae > Araneus > Araneus ventricosus. The sequence continues at coordinate 58,393 of BGPR01001477.1, read as the reverse complement.
GTAGATCTAAACTCTGTAACTAAATTTTAGTATCATCATTTATGCTCGCAGACGCAAGTCTAGCTGGTTCAGCAGTAAAATTTCTGGTTGGTATGCGCAAGGTTCTGGGTTCAAAGCTCGCTGTAAGCAGAGATGAAAAAATCGCCATGTTTTACCCATATAAGTTCAGCACATTGGAATTAAATGATTAATATTTTTCATGCTTCTAAAATGTATTTTTACAATATTCACTATATTTTTATATTATATAATATTATTCAGTATAGTACAATATTATTTAATATGGTATAATATTATTCAGTATAGTACAATATTATTTAATATGGTATAATATTATACAGTATTATATATTAAAATTCGAACGTCAACAGACATATGTGTGTATGTATGTCCTTCTATCTTCTCACGAACCACTTAATCCTGAAAGTAGCCGTAAGTACCAAAAGATGGAAAATAATCCAAGGAATCCATTTCGACTATTTAAATTCCGAAATTGTAATTAGTTAATAAGATATTAATTAAAAACTTAATATTGATTGATACCTCCGTGCTGCCATCTATCGACAGCTCCTATAACTATCTGTCACATTGGTTGTTCTTGCATCTGGTTTGTATGTGAAAGGTTTTTTTTTTCTTTTTTAGGGAGCTTCCGCGTTTTGGAGTTTTCATTTATAACATCGGGAAAAAATCGTTTTCCTGTATTTTTCTTTCTTTTTTTGTCGTACGGTGTTTCGCAACATTTACGTTTGTTGGGAGAAAATATTTATTCCTTTTTATCCGTTTTTTTCTTTTAAAATTATTATTCAAATACGGGTAAGACGAAAATATAAGTTTCTGGTGTTTAATTTATCAGTTTGGTGTACTATTAAATAGTTTATCGTTTCTGTTTTTTATTTCATTTTCTTTTTTCTTTTACAAAACAAATATCATGCTAATCTGTTTTAATTTAGAAGCATAAGAATTCTCGCATTTTCATTCAAACCAAACTGCTTTAAGGTAGTAGGTTAGAACTGAAAGTTTTGATCCAACAAGAGAGGATTCAAAACAGATTTACGTTTGTTGGGGAAGCTTAGTGACAATATTTGTAGGGAAAAGAACAGAGGTGGGCATATGAAAAAATGTGGATTCCGAAAAACGCTGGGTTATTAACTATAAGGTAATTAAAAGGTTGGATTTAAAAATTTAATTTAACAATATAGTATTCAAAGGATTTTTTTACGCTTTTGGGGGAACGTAACGTTTACGTTACCGACAATATGTGTAGAAAAAATAAACCGGAGGCGGGCATATGAAAATCAGTAATTAAAAGACTAGATGTGAAAGAATATTTACCTTTGTTGGGGAAAGTAAGTGACAATATTTCTTGAAAAAAAAGCGAAGCTGGGCATATAAAAAAATATGGATCCCAAGGCCTCATGTGATCTCACTTCTCTCCGCCCGGGAATATCCCATTATTCAAGATTGCCCGTGCAACGCCGGGCCATGCAGTTAGTATTATTTAATATTATTCAGTATAGTACAATATTATTTAATATGGTATAATATTATACAGTATTATATGACATTATCCAATATTATGAAAAAACATTGTACAGTATTGAAAAAGTCTTACGTTTTACACTGTTTCAATATTGGGAAAAATATTGTACAATATTACTTTTTCGAAATTTATGATATAAGGCAATATCATGTGCTACGTGGGTAATGGGAAATATACATACCATTTACATTTTAAAATTACTACGGGGATAAAAATTGCCTTGAAACTCAGTGTAATAATTCCAATTTGTAGAGCAAGAAAAATTGTGCACATATCATATTTAGTGACCTAGATGGCATAGCCTTTTTTCCCTCCAAAAGCGATGATTTACTGAAGACTTTTCTTCTGTGCAAGTTATGATCGATAGTTTTAATCTATTGGTAAGTAATACGCATTTTTTTGCGATAATACTGATGGAATATTGTAAATATATAAATATATTTTCACAATAACTAATAATAATCATGTTTCCTGTACAAAAATGTAACGTTTCTTGGTTACGAGACCCTTGTGTCCAAGCTTTCGGTTTAAAATCCACTAAAACCCTGTAAACTTTTACTCTACAGTGCCCACTTGCTTCTCGTCAATTTTTCTTGGCACAATTTCATTTGCTGTAGCAAAATACTGTTTTAGATGCGCAGTGCGCTTTTCATTGCTCTACTGCATTTGAAAAGGAGAGATCGCCTTCGGCATTTCAAGCGTGTACCAGGCAATTTTTTTTAACTTAAAAAAACGTCAGCGGCTTCGCTTTCTGCAAAGCGGGACACTAGTAGCCTCGCTTATTCATCGAGAAGCGAAAACACAGAATAACATACAGAGTTCTGAACCTAAAGTGAATGAAAATGTTCAAAAACGAGAAAAGTGTAGTTAAAACTTCACATACCTATTTTAATTGCCCAATTGCTGTTTACACTTAGGGCACTGGTATCCGCTTGCTATCAATCCCTGATCCACACACCTCGAAAAGGAACCAATGCCATAATCAACAACAGCTGTACGAAGAGCACGTAACAAAATGATAAAATCAGACAAAAATCAAACCGACAAAACAAATTCAATTGAATCGACCAATCACATGAAACAGATCAACGGAACAAACCAATCAAACGAATCGTAATATAGCGCCATGCGCACAACACCGATGAAAAGATCAATTTCCGCGCATGCGCTCATCTCACTCGTTAAAATCATCATTGCGCAACCAAAACAAATGTTCTCTCCTCTCCATTCTTGGCGGCAAAGAGTTGGCCATCCTAAGAGGAACGAAGTAAGTGGGCACCGTAGAGTAAAATTTCACCAAAAATTCTCCAAACAATCAATAGATTCCAAATCATCAATGAGCCAATTTATCTTCATTCCTATAGAAAATAGGATAACAAAAATGCACAGAAAACATTCCGAGAAAATCGGATCATTTTTTTAAAATTCGTAGTCAAAAGGTTAATTGATATTTGTTACCATCATTATATTGTCAATTCTCTTGTTACCTCAATTGTAACTTACCTTGAGATTAGATTACGGGACCTTTTGGTTAGCTAATCGGCGTATGACCCATTAGACTGTTGGGACGTTGAACGAATAGGGTAGACAATGGTAATGGAATGTCTCTTAAGCTGAACATTGATGGTCGGAACGTTCTACACAATTTGGATCGCGTCCCACTAGTCCGTTCCAGTTTTAAGCCCATCCATTTAGGTGAGTCATTCACAGTGGCTTCATGCAAACGACACAACCGGTCATTTTAATCTCTTCAGGTGGGTTACTCGAGACCAATACATGCGGGGACAAGAACATGCCTTCTTTCCCTTTTTTTGTGCATGTCTGATCTTCTTCCAGCGCATGCGTGAATTTATTGGCCCGCACTCATATAGCAATTTTAGTTTGCAACAAAGTTGAAGCAGTCTTGCTATGTAGGTCTGCAAAGTTGCAGCAAGTTCAGCACGGCAAGACCGAAAGTTCATAATAAGACTGCAGCAAGTTAACGCAAACTTCGAAGTCACCATACGACAAACTTGCAGTAGACTTGTCGTGTCAAATTTACTGCATATTCTGGGGTATTGGGTAAAAAGGGGTATTTCCTCCCTTCTTCAAAGCCGTTCCCTTCTGAGGACTCTTACTTTTTTCCACCCGATTTTATTATCGCGGAACAAGACGGTGTGGCTGCCCTTCCCCTTTTTTCCTCCCTCTTTTTCTGACAGCATTACGAGGAGTGTACTGAGTTATATTAAACAGAACTTACCTTTGTTGGAAATTCAAATGAAATTGTTCAGTCACTGAATGAAACGCATCTCATTGGTTAATTTCATGACGTAGCCGAAGTTACGGCACTAGTCGAAGTTGATTGGTTGTTACAATCTATATATATTTTGTTCATTTGTTTTTAAAACAAGCAGTCGAGTGAATGGCTACCAGCGAGTGTGTAAGCTGCAAGACAGCAGCATGTTTCTTTTTAAGTAAACTGGATTAAAGCTATTTTGTATTTTAAACTGCCTGGTATCTGCGTTAACTCTGCAACATTACACTCACGACATGCCAACAGTGGTTATGGGCCATGCGATCCCGTACTCCTTTTCGCCAGATGCAGTTTAAGCCGTCCTGTTTAAATTATACCGAAAGGATTGTGCTTGTTTGTTGTGAAGTCTATAGGGCAGATCGGAAGACGAATATGCCGGCGGAGTCTTCGCCATTTGCATTCCCGAAGTTGGATGGTTCTAATTATACCTCATGGAAGGAAGACATGAAGGTCGTGCTGATGGATCGTGGTTGTTGGAGCTTCATAATTGAGGAAGATAAGCCATGTCCTGAACAAGCTACTGAGAAAGAAAAATTCGAGTATGTCTGGAGAAAGCAGAGATGTTACACTACAATTTACCAAGGCATCGAAAGAAAATTTCTTCCGTTAATCCGACACACAAGAGATGGTAAAGAAGCATGGAACATTTTGAAATCAAATTTCGAACCAACTTCCAAAGCCCGATTGGCAGTTCTTATCGATGAATTTTTCGAGCTCAAGTTTAATCCAGAAGAAGAAAATTAATTAAATTAATTCTTTACAATTTCGAGTTAATAATGTGATTTGAAGTCAAAGAAGGATTGATTTTTAATCGTAACTAGGATTTGCTATTGGAATAAAAGTTAAGCTCAAAAGTGATTGCTTTTAAAAATATGGGCCTTAAAGGAAGTCATCTTCAGTACTATCTAGTTGTTTGTGATTTTTAATCCATACCGGGGATAACGGCCTTTTTGCCTAAAAATCCCTAAACTCGTCGTTCATCGACCTTCTTTTCATCATCAAGGAAATCATTATTTATCTAAAACCATTTAACAGTTTTTTGGATTTGATTTAGCTTATGAATATTAAAATTCCAGACTTAAACAGATGTATTATTTTTCATGTTCTATACATAGGGTGTCCACTCTAAACGTGGCCCATTAAATAATTTCTGAATTATTAGAGATAGGCATATACTTTCAATTATAAAATGCTTTAAATAACGCAAAGAACTACATTTAATGCCTTTTGAGTACATAGAAATAATACTGAAAAATTTACGAAGTCTAAGATTTTATGTCGCACCCTGGTCCTATATTAGTAAAATATTCTTGAGACATCAACATTTTAAACAAATAAGTTCCACTCTTCTGCGACTAAAACCAAACGAGTTATGAAGCTTTGAATATTGCTCTTGTATATGATTTTAGACTATTTTAATGGCCGCCTCTAGGAAGATCCCCCCAATACAGCTCGGTGCTCAGCGCTCGATGTGACAGCCGATTGGTTTAAAACTAGGAAATTCAAAGCTCCATAATTCAGTCAGTTTTAGTCACAGAAGAGTAAGATTTTTTTATTGTTTAAAATGTTAGTGTGTCAAGAATGTTTTACTAAAATGACAAACTAAGGGGCTCAGTCCCCTGCTCACTAAAGCCCGCCAACCCCCACGAGGATTGCAACGCAGTCTTCCGAGGTTTGCTATGCAAACCTTATTCTCTTCGCTCGCTACAGTGAAGACACTGCTTATCCTAGCAGAATTATTGTAAAATCTTTATATATATGAATCAGCTTTATTTTGCTTCTGATGCTTTAACTTAAACCAGCACAGGATAAAATTTTTTAGGCTCAAAAAATATATTTTTCTTCAAATAAAACTTTCAAAGAAAATTATGAAAGTGCATAAATAAAAAAATACATAAGAGTTGCAAAATTAAAACAAATATAATTATTCTAAAAATTAATTCTAAAAACAAATTACATTTAATATTATTAATAAAGAGATTGTGGTGTGACATCTTAGCACTATGAACATGGAAAAACAATATTATGAATAAATAAAAATCTTAAGCTGATTTCCTTTTAATGTTTTCACCCTAATCAAGAAGGAATAAATTTTTTTTGGCCTGAACCTTAGCCTACCTTATTTGCAGGTATGATGCGTTCGAATAAAACGTTATTTGTAGGCACTGTGCGATCGAATAGAACGTTATTTGCAGGTATTGTGCGCTTGAATAAAACGTTATTTGTATGTACTGCACGGGCAGATGAAACGTTAATTGCAGGTACAGGTTTTTCTGTTAAACCAGAGGCGCCATCTGCTTATGAATTAAAGAAAAAATTGTTAAAAAAAATGTATATTTATAATGATGAATTCTAAATTAAATACTAAAATGTAGAAAATAATTAAAATAAAAACGTACTTTGTAGTAAACTAATGAAACAGTTTTTTTAAAAGCAGTTTTTATTCTTTTCTTAATTTAGAACACTTGTAAATTGGAGAGATGGAATTTACATTAAGAGTTATTTTAAATTTATCGGATAATATACGATGTTTGGAAAAATGAATAAAATCTAGTATGTATGTAAAAATTTTTCCCCATAAGATGTAGGAAAATATTACCTGAAACTTAAACTATCCAAAATATTAGTCATGCGGCAAAGATGATGGAGGAAAAAAGTGCTTAGGAATATGTAAGAAAAATGCGTAAAGATTTTTCTGGAAGTTTTTTATTTTCAAGGATTAAAAAAAAATCGTTTAAGGCGATACTAAAATAATGAGATAATTATGGGAGGCAGAAGACGGTAATAATGGCGAATGAAAACACTCAGAGAAAAAGTTTGTCTCACCCAGGACCGAACCCCGGAAAAATGAATTGCAAACGCAATGTCTTGAAAACTGTACTATCGAAACGCACGGCTGAAAGGTGAAACACGGTTTTCTTCTTATTTCAACTGTTATTTATATCGTAGTTTGGAATTTTAAAGATTATTGAATTTTAGATTGAGGGGAAGGTTTGATAAAATTTATTTGCAAGTTTTTGTTTCAAACTTTTTTTTTTTTTAGAAAAACCCAAGTCGCTGACTTAAACTATCTTGACTTTGACCTGGACGTTCTCTGGCTCTCATAAGCCATTTCCTTCATTTCTAACTGATTTCTTTTGAATCATTTCATCCAACGTTTCATTATATTGTAAGAAATATTGTGAACTCTATGTCTTAAACTCATTTTTTGAGAGAAAGTTATTTTACACCACAGTGAATATAGTAACAGGTTATTCCTATGAAGTAATGCCTAACATGGCGGAGGCTTCAGGTTTTGTTTGGTAACAGACGCTGCCATCAACAAAAGAGAAATTAACCCCCTTTTTCCGCCACGTCCTTCTCCGCCTTAGTGTTTTATATATATAGATAGGACCGGAAAGGTAGTATAAAACTCTAGACTTTGTAATTTTTTCAGCAGTGCATTTATATATTCAAAAAGTATAAAATACAATTCTTTATGTAAATTAAAGCATTTTCACAATTGGCAGTATGTGACTGTATGTAACGGTTTACAAATTAACTATTTTTCCAAATTTACAGTGGACACCCTGTATATATTAAAAGCTGGGATGGAGAATTTTTCAAAACGAAAACTTTTTATAACGATACGTAGCTAGTTTTTTTAATTAACATTAATTTATTTCACTTTAAATAAATAAATAAAGGACGATATAGAGCATTTTATTAAAAACCGGGTTAAAGAATCAAAATCAGGATATGTAGAAAAGTATCTAGGTAGTGTGATCACTGTAAAACACATAAAAAGTGAATGAATGTATTATATTGTAAAATATATAATTTACAATTTTGTCATCACAACTTTGAACATTGTCGTTAAACATAGAATTTAAAATATAGTTTACAGATTATATTATAATATTATAGATTATTTGGCTTCTTAATGAAAAATTTTACCAGTAATTTTTTTTGAAATAAAATACTTAATTAACTACTAAATACTTTCAAATACTAAAATTAATATTTTTTGATAAAATTTTACGCTATCAATATTTTTAAATATTCGATCCCTCTTGAATATGTTAAATGTTGTACAATATTGTTGAAAAATATTCCATATTCACAATATTGTGGTGTTACTGGGGACGCACTGCGGGCTTCTTTCATCAATAGAAGATGATACACTTTCTTATTGTTATGAGTTATTTATTCAGGCTTCAGGCCTGGCTAATGACAGAACAAGACGCATAATTTTTCTTTCAAAAAAATAATAATAATTAAAAAAAAAACAGACAAAACAAACAAATCTTTAAAAACATCCCTTTTATTACAGAAACGAAAGATTTATAGAAACATAAGATACATGTTAACAAAATTATTTTCATAATAAAGCAAACCAGATTACTTCACATTTTGTATAAAATAGAATATAGAAATTGTCCAAAAAAGCATAAACGCAACTACTAACTGTCATGTCAGCAATTAACATAATGCATCAAAAATCTAAAATAATTTATGTATTAGTTTCCATTTGAATTATGATTCAACAAAGGCCAACGTGTTGAAATTCTGTTGAACTAATAGATATGGCGAAGAGGTAGTGTCGAGTTTTTCTTACACTAACAGAATTCACTGCCGCTAGAATCCTCTTAGTGGAGACAACCGAATCATAACATTTATAACTAAAGTCCAACTACAATAATTCAACGAGAAGAATGTAGGCATTGAAGGAGATTCAAAAACACGAACTAATGTGATGCACAATGCCAACATGGGAATATGAATACAATGACCTTTTATATTTTGAAGACACGAAGTATTGATGCCCCAAAGAAATTGCATACATTCTTTGAATAATTATCTAACAAACAATAAAAAAATACTTCCACCTTTCAAGACTCAAATTAATTAATACATCTTATGAACATATCAATCTTAAGCTTTCACAAGTATTACTTAATATTAAAATAAAAATTAAAAAAGCACAAGACATAAAAAAAAATCATTCCAAGTAAAAGTGTTACTTCTTTGCACAGTAGTTTAATGGCAGCAATTTTGTTCTAAAAATAATATGCAATCATCATCAAGTTTGGCTTATTTATTGTATTTTAATAAATACACAAACATATTTTTAATATTTACAAGTTTGTTTACCAAGAAATTAAATAATTAACTCATAATTAACAATTCAGGCACGTCACAGAAGATAAGAATTGACAAAAAAATGAAGAAATTTCTACACTGACATCACATCTAATCATTTATTAAATACAGTAATTTTAATTGTCTTTAAAAATGAAAGATTTTTTCACTCTGCACTTTGTTTAACTTTCATATAATACAACATTTTATTTCGTATGAATTATGCCAGAAAATGCTTCACTTCCACAAAAGATGTAACAGTTAGTAATATGCATCTACCAATGTATTGAATACTTGAAATGAAATGAACTTATATTGAATATGAACAATAAAAATAATGAAATTAATACACTGACTATTTCACATCAAATCATTTATTAAATGCATTAATTTTAAATGTCATTAGTAAAGAGAAACATTTTTTTTAGATTGAATGTTGTCTAACTTTCATTCATTACAAAAGTTTGTTTCATATGAATCATGCATAAAAACGTTTTATACCAAAAAACAAAGCAACACTTATGTTATATGCATCTAGTAACGTATTGCATGACCTGAAATAAAATTTACCTACGATGAAAATTCAGAATGTAATACGAAATTATGTAAGCTGTAATGTATTAGGAAGATGTAAGCTGTTATCTTTCTCAAGCAGTTTCCTTGTCAAAATCTGAAATGGAAAATTATAATGGCAATTTATAAATTATTTATTTTAAACATTATTTTATGTATTTTACAAATGATTTATTAAAAAAAAGGTTTAAACTGTATATGACACAGACATAAGGTTTATATTTGATATGTGTCATTAATTAATTATTGAAATGCAATGGGGCATAGAAAAGCAAATAATGCTCGGGGTATAATTTTTCTTCATAGCCCCCAAACAGTTAGGAAATTTAATTAGAGACTGGGGCACGGTGTTATTTTCCTCCCCGTAGTTTTAAAAAAAGACATAAACGCATTATTTTTTCTACTCAATGGTGACCTCTGAAACCGGCGCACGTTTAATCTATTGTTCGTTTTGATATCCCGAGACTAGCACTTTTGGACGATTTTATACCGGAAAGGGGTGTCAGGCAATGAGTCAAAAGAAAGCATTTCCGGAGTTCTTTGTTAGATCATGCTAAGTAAAATGTAAAAATCTCCCTTTCCATTCTTCACTTTTCCGACGCATGCGCAAAAGCGCGGAGGGTTTCCGAATCCGAGAACATACTATATATACCACTTGCACCCTTGTCACAACACCCCAGCTGAAATAGTGTTTCTAAAAAACCTCCTCTTTATAAATCACCGATGAATTGTTTTTGAAGTCTCCATAGCAATGGTGGCGAACCTATGACCCGTGGGTCAGACACTAATGAATGAAGGCTTTTTAAATGACCTATGCATTGATTTTTATATTATTTTTCTATCGTAAAAGAGAGAACAGATAATCGAAAATATTAAAAAGATGAATAAATATCTAATGTCAAATTTATAAAAAAATATTTCCGAGCGAACGTTGACTGACTGTTTTTCTACCGTATCACTGCTCCTGTGCATGACTCATGACAGTCGGTCATAAAATTGGCGTGCATATTCGATGCATCGTAGAACGGAGATGTACCAGCTCGCAGTAATGAACTAATTGGCAACCTTGGTGCACTCTTCTAAAAGTGTTTCATATATATATATATATATAATTAAATTTTATTATTACTAGTAGTAGTTCTATGAACAGTAGACCTCGCTCCCCCCAAATAAAAAATCTAAGATTTTCTCTTCATCACATTTTTTAAAAGCTTAGCAGATATTATTCACTGTGAAGACAGCATTGTTTTTAGAGACACCGGGCATCATAATTTGACTCTCCAGCAGATACACTGGTGAACAAAAGTTTAGCACATGGTGCGACAAATTGGAGGTTAATATGGATAAAATGGTTGGCAATCCGCTGAATTAGCAAAATATCTCTAGCTCTTTTACTTCGCTTATCTTTAAGCGCTTATATTTAGAAATAGATGGCCCCAAAAATTCACAGAGAAAAATTGAATCCTTAAAATGGTTATTTAAAAAATATTGAGAAAATTTCAATATTAAATAGGCATCAAATTAAGATATTTTTTTCCAACTAACTTCGAACAAAGAAGATGAAACTCAAAATAGCTTGGCGATCAATATTATAATTTGAAATTTTTTTTAAATAAGCTAAAAGCTGTCGTTGTGTTGCAGATCAGAAGATTTATAAGGCAGGCGGAATTATCTCGGCGAGATCGCATTTCTTGGCGAAAAGCGTCTGATAATTTCATTTAGGCTTAACAATTACAAGCGAATTTTTAAAGTTTTTGAAATTGGTTACTGCGCCATATATTATAAAAAAGAAGTGTTTTAGATGGTAGATGAGTTTAAATATAAATTTAGAACTAAAAGATAGCAAAAGATTATAAAAATAGGTAACATTTATTTAGCGAAAGCGGATAACGATACACAGCAATACATAGCCATAAGCGAACTGTGCTTATTTACAACTCTAAAGTCATTATTTTAATTTTTGGTTCCCACTCACTCTTTTATTACCAATTAATATGATAATTAAAATAATTATTTTATTACCGAATTAAAATAAACAGTACTAAAACATATACACCTTTTTCAATTGCTTCAAGAAATATTTCTGCCAAATTTGAAGGCAATCGAACAACGTATTTGGTCGTAATCGCGTAACAAACATACAGACAGACAAGTGCAAAATGCTGGAGTTATAACGTAGATCTCGCTTCGCTCGCTCAATTATATTTTCTTATCTAGATATGTATGTACAATGCTTCATATTATTTCTGTAACATCTAATTTACTTTATCAATCTTTTGACGTGGACATACATTTTTTGCTCTTTACTTGGAAAAGTGAAAGTTGTTGCACAGGAAGGAAACGTAATTTTTTTAGAGGTTTTTTTCGTACTAATAAAAAATAAGTCAACAGTCGAAATTTTTCTGTGACAAATTTCCGGAGCTTTAAAATTGTCCGTACCCTTTTTTACCGCACCCTTCCCCTCCCCCCTTTCGAAGTGACGCCACTGACTTAGTGGCCCACAGGCTAGTACAAAAAATATAATGAAGAAATGTGACCCTTTTCTCAAAAAGGTTCGCCATCACTGCTCTATAGTGTGCGTAAACAGATGTCACTTTAGAGATTTTGGACAAAAAAATGATTTAATGCAAAAGTCGCATGCAAATGGTTTCTAGTTCGTATGCGTCTGTAAATGAGACTTTAAATAATGCTTCTGAGAAAATGTTTTATTACAAAATTCACATGAAAATGGTTTCGAATGTGTTAGTAAATGTCTGCTTAAATCCCATTTGATAGAAAATCTTTTATTACACACATCACATGCAAACGATTTCTCTTCCGAATGTCTTAGCAAATGTTTTTTTAAATCCCATTTGATAGAAAATCCTTTATTACACACATCACATGCCAACGGTTTCTCTTCTGTATGAATAAGTAAATGTCTTTTTAAATTGGGCTTGTGAGAAAATACTTTATTACACACATGGCATGAAAACGGTTTCTCTTTCGTATGCGTCTGCAAATGCGACTTTAAATGATGATTCCGAGCAAATGCTTTATTACAAAAGTCACATGAAAACGGTTTCTCTTTCGTATGCGTCCGTAAATGCGACTTTAAATCACCTTTGTCAGAAAATGATTTAGTACAAAATGCACATGAAAACCGTTTCTCCCCCGTATGTTTCCGCAAATGTGACTTTAAATCACATTTGTCCGAAAATGTTTTATTACACACATCACATGAAAATGGTTTCTCTTTCGTATGCCTCCGTAAATGAATATTTAATCTCGACTTCACTGGAAATGCTTTATTACACAAATTACATGCAAATGGCTTTTCTTTTGTATGTATCAGCAAATGTCTCATTAAATTACCTTTCAGGGAAAACGCTCTTCCACATATTTCGCATGCATACGGTTCTTTTTTCGTATGTATTTGTAAATGTTTCACTAAAAAACCTTGTCTTGAAAACGCTTTACCGCATGTTTCACATGCATAGGGTTTTTCTTCCTTATGAGTGTGTAAATGTAATTTTAAATTCCACTTGTGAGGAAATGGTTTATTACAAACGTCACAAACAAACGGTTTCTCTTTCGTATGGGTCATTAAATTGTTTTGTTGAAAAAAATCTTTATTACATAAATCACTTGAGTATGTTTCCTCCATTGTGTAAATAATAAGAAAATGCCTTTAAAAAATACTTTCTGAAAATTCTCTAAATTATCAATCATAAGCATATGGATTCCCTTTAGATTCAGTTTTCAAAGAAATTTTAAAAGTTTATAAAGACATATTTCTTGTTGCATAAAACGCATTGGGTTTATGTGATTCAAAATTTGATTGATGATAATATGCTTTACTACGGGAGCCATAAGCATAAGATTTCCATCTCTTTCTGCCCATGCATATAAAAATTTTATAAAGTTCTATAAATAAAATATTACGAAAAGTGCTATCAATACTCAAAAATTTTACATATCTACTGAAGAAATTATTTTTTTCTATTCTCCAGTGCTGTATTCCATCCAAGATATGCAGTCAGTTGTAGCCTAGATCTGTGGAGCTTGAAACAGCCTCACTTTCCTTAGGGAAGATGCGGTGCCCCTGTCTGTAGTCGTTCTCAGTATCAGAACAAAATTCGTAACGACATCATCCATGAGGGTCTCTCATTATGCGTCTTAGAAATCTAAATGACATAAAAAAATTGTACAGTTTTAGTCTCAGAGTTACAGAAAATCATTAAACGCATTCAAGGATTAAAACAGCTCCTTAGAACTAACAAGTAAGGAGATGGATTCTGATATACAATACGATTTGAAAAGAATGGGTAAAATTTGAAAGGTAACATCTCGCCAACTAAACAACATAGAGTTCTTACTAAAAATCATTTTCTTTTTGAGGTGAGAGGTTATTTGATTGGAGAGATATCTCACTATTCATGTTCTTCTTTGTATTACGAGTTTGTTTTCTAATTTTTCATAATCCAATTTATAGAAAAAAGGACAAAAACCATGGTTGCTGTGTTAGGCTCACTAAGCTACTTAGAAATCTTTAGAACTTTTTTTTTTTCAATATGAATTAAAAAAATATTAAATTTTTATTTCGGAAATTGTCACAATATAGGAAAAAAAAACTATCAATAATTTGCTAAAGGAAATGGAAATGCTATGAAACCAAAATTTGAATAAATAAAATCTATACTAGTTGGTGGAGTTGTAAATGGTAAAGCGATACTATATACTGTTACAAAGGTATAAAGTTGTTTCCTGGGGATGCTAATCTTGGCGACAAACTTGGGGATTTGGCGGTCTTGGCGACAAAAGAAATTTTCTAGAGAGACCTCGAACTTTCAACCTATTTCTACCGGTTTCATGAATTTTCTGGAGATTACGTCACTTCCTAAGTAATGATGTCACTTCCTGTTGGAAAAGTATAAAAGCAAGCATTCAAGCAAAGAGGAGTTAGTTGGATTTTGATCAGCAAGCGAGCTGGTGAGCTAATAGGAAACCTTTGAGCGCTGTGTTGAGATTTATTGGTAATCTCTGTTGTGAATTTTGACAAGTGCTCTTTTAATACTTGTGCTACGTTACTGTTCTTGGAATATTTGTAAAATGAAGAGCTTTATTTTTTTTAAATCCTGCTTATTAGACTGCATTCACGTACACCCACAAGACGATTCGTTACATTTGGTGTCAAAAGTGGGATCTAGATTTTTCTGTTTATGCCTTGGACCAGAACAATGGATGAAAAATTCGAGATGCTAGTCATGATGAACGAGATGAAAACTGGACAAGAAAAAATGGAAGCTGGACAGGAGAGAATGGAGCAAGTTCAAGAAGAAATGAAAGATATAATCCGAGCTGGCAAAGAAGAGATGAGAGCTCACGTCGAGAGACAAGTGGAAGGAATCAAGGATCACGTTGATGGATGCACAGGAAGAATGGAAGAGGAAGTCCAAGGTGTGAAAGGAAAGATTGAAGAAGTTAAAGGAGAGGTTCATATGAAGATCGAGGAAGTGAAAAGCGAAGTCCAAGAAAAGATGAGTGACCTAGACAGGAGACTTAGTGATCTTGAAACTAGACCAAACAATTTTCCGACAAATCCAGAATTCATGTATTTCCGGCCGACAGTTAAACCCTTGGCATTCGACTGGTTAACTTCATGGACAGTTTTTAAGACTCAGTTTAACGTTGTGAGCTCTACAAATGGATGGACGGATTTTGTGAAAGTCAGTCAGCTTGTGGCATCACTCCGAGGACCAGCGGCGGAGGTTCTTCAAGGAATTCCAGCTGATAAATTGATAGACTTAACGAAAATCGAGAAAGCTTTGGAATCCAGATTTGGAGACGGTCACCTGACGCAATTTTATAGAACCGAACTAAAGACAAGACGACAGAAGCCGGAAGAAAGCCTTCAAGTATTGGTCGCCGATGTGGAACGACTAATGAGCCTGGCGGATGCTGAGTGCCCTCTAGATGTTCGGGAAAGCCTAGCAGCCCAGTACTTTGTCGACGCCATCAGAGACGAAGACACGCAGCGTTCAACGAGGTTGATGGATGCCAAGGACTTGAAATCAGCTCTAGCATATAGCATGAAATATGAGGCTGCGAGAACTGAGTCGAAGACATCTAGACATGTCAGATCATTAGAGATTGAGGATAACACCAGTAAAGAACGGAATGATAAATTTGAATCTCTGTATAATAGGTTGGAAAAATTATTTAACAGTAGTGTTGCTGGAAAGAGGTACATTCTTTGACGAAACCCGAACGTGACTTGCTGGAGGTGCAACAAAAAGGGGCACGTACAGAGAGAGTGCCAGACGATTACTTCCAACCAGGAAAACTAACTTACGGCCGTCTTGCGGGCGAAGGCTGCCTTTTCTGAATAAAGCCCCTGAAAAAGGACTGAAAGTCTCCACACTCTGTGGAAAGAAAAATGGACTCTACTTAGAAGGATCTATTTGTGGTATCCCGTGTTCAATGTTGGTGGATACAGGTGCAAACGTCACTCTTTTAAGAACAGACTTGGACAAGAAATTGAAAGAACAACTTATTTATACGGCTCCTAACATTTCTTTACATACCGCTACTGGTGAAAAGGAAGAAATACACGATAAACTGAATGCATCAATTGAATGTGGATCCAGAAAATTTCAGCACGGAATCTACGTAGCTGATATCACCGATCCCTGTATTCTCGGACTGGACTTTCTTCAAAAATTTAACTTTACTGTAGACCTGGAGAAGAACGAGATACGGACAGTAGGAGAGAAAATCTCTCTGTTTTCAGCCAGTTTACAACACTCAAAGTTATGTTTTGTATTGGCAAAAGAAAGAACTATTATACCAGCGAGGTCAGAATGTCTTATCCAGGGAGTTCCCAAAATTCCTGGACAATTCAAATATGCCGTAACTGACTTTCCTAGCCAAGTCTCCCAGAAAGGTGTCCTTGTGGCAGCCACACTCGTTGATTTAAAAAGAGAAGCTAGGGGGTATGAAGTGTGACAATTTGTGACAAAGGGGGGGGGGTCAAAAATATTGAAAAAAAGTGCGACATCATTTATGGACAGCCCCATACACAATTATATTTTTAATGATGACAAGCTGATTTACCAAAAAATTAACTAGTCAATACGTAAACACCTATTCAGAAACTTCACAGGCAATAAGAATAAACAATAAAAATAAAGAAATTAATACACTGATTGGAGTATGACATCAAATCATTTATTAAATGCATTAATTTTAATTGTCTTTGATAAAATGAAACGTTTCTTTCCAGTACACTATTTTTCTAACATTCGTTTACCACAAAATTTAGTTTTATGTGAATCATGCGCAAAAATGCTTTATACCACAAAATGAATGCAATAGTTTTGTAATATGTATCTAAAAACTTATTGTACTCCCTGAATTGAAATGAATCGATATTTAGAATTTAGACTATAGTAGAAAATGATGTAAGGTGTTATTTGTCTCAAGCAGTTTCCTAATCAAAAACCGAAATGGAAACGTATTCATCTGCAAATTATTTATTTTAAACATTATCTTATTTTTTTGTAGAAATAATTTATTTAAAAAAATCTTTAAACTACATATGCCACAGACAATGGTTGCTTGGGCATAAACAATTTTTTTTGCCGCCAGTGGCTTAGCAAATATAAACAGCGACAGGAGCATGGCGTTATTTTTTTCGCTCCTGATAAAGCATTATTGTTTTTTTCTAAATAGTGCCCCTTTTTTAAACTATTAGCCCTTACATCTATATCCTACTAAACTCACCAGTCGCTACACCACTGCTAAAATGCGCTTGCTAAGAAAACGTCTCATTACATATCACAAGCGAATGGTTTTTAAATTCACTGTAGTATGCGTCAGCAGATGTCTTTTTAAAGACTTAATACAGTAAAATGTTTTATTGTAAAAGTCACAGGCAAACGGTTTATCATTTGCATGTGTCCGTAATTGCGTATTTAGATTCGTCTTCTGGGAAAATGCTTTATCACTTACAGTGGCGAATCCAGAACTCGGGTCTGGGGAGGGGGGCTGAGGTCATAAAAATTTTGTATCGTCATGACGAATGTCAAACCTCATGGCTTATGTAAACCAAAACACTTTAATTTTACAGACTTTACTCACCTGACAATAAGAATCATAAAGAAAATTACAGTACTTTCGATAATTTAATAAAAAATACAATGAAATAACTAGACAAAAATTTTTTTGTCTAGTTAAATGTTTCAACGCTAAAAGTAAAAGTGGAATGACTAGACAATTAGGAAAATTTTCGAGTCTGTCTAGCCAGAAAGCAATGTTGTCACGTTTTCATTATTTTTTTAAAGGGAAATTAAAAACAAACAGTTGTAGTGATTTTAAATAAAATCAAGAATTCTGGTTTGGCTCTGGGGAGGCTGCAGCCAGATAGCCCCCACCCCCCGGATTCCCCACTGATCACACACATTACATACAAACGGTTTTTCTTTAGTATGTAAATTCTGAAGCAGAGTAAGCGCTTTACTGCATATTTCGCATGCATACCGTTTCTCTTTCGCATGCGTAAGTAAATTTGTTTTTAAATGCGAATTCTGAGTAACTGATTTCTTACAAAAGTCACAAACAAACAAATAACAAAATGCACCAAAAAATGAATTAATTTTTTTGGTAGTAATATGCTTTAGTAAGTAAGAAATAAACATAAGATTTCATTCTCTTTTTTATGTATATACAAATATTCATAAATGTATGTAAATAAACAATAAGAATGTTAACATTACTCAAATATTTCAAACACATCTACTGGAGAAATTATCTTTTCTATTTTGGGGTGCTGGATTCCATCTAAGATATATCTTACGTTTCAGTCTAGATCTGTGGAGCTTGGAAACGGTCTGACTTTCTTTTAAACGTTTTCATATTCAATTGAGAAGATGGTATGTCTCTGTAGTCGTTCTCAGTATCACAGCACACTTCGAAATGATAAAATTCATCAAGTTCCCTCATCACGCACCTTCGGAATCTAAACGACATAAAAAAAAAACTGCAGTTTTAGTTTCAGAGCTACTAAAATCGTTAAAAGGATTCAAAGATTATAACACTTCCATAGAGCTTAAAATTCAGGAGATTAATTCTCGTAGGCAGAGCGATTTTGATGCCTTAACTTTGAAAGGCTACATCTCCGTAACTAAACAAAGTAGAGCTTCTTTCTATAAATCACTTTGAGGGGGACGTTCTAATGTTTTATTCGATTGGCGAGATATCTCTATATTAATTTTCTTCTATGAATTACGAGAGTTTGAATCCTAAATCTTCAAAATCCGATTTATAGAAAAGTCTGAAAAAACCATGGGTGCTACGGAAAGATGCTTAGAAATTTTGCGAAAATACTGTTTTTCTACCTATAATTTTTAAAAATATGGATAAAAGATTAAAATCATTTTTTTCAGATATTGTCAAAATACAGAAGAAAAGAGATCAACACCTCGCTGGCGAAAACGGAAATGCTGTTATGAAACCACAATTTCAAGAAATAAAATCTCTACCAGCTGACAGCATTGCAAGTGGTTGAGCAATTTTATAGATACGAGGATGTTCGTTGAAGTAGCGACTTCTTAATTTTAAGTATGTCGACCTCTATTTGGAATCATAGCTGCTAGGCGAGAAAACTTACTGTTCCCAGCATTCAGCCACTTTTCTGTTTCTGTGAGAACACGGGTGGTGTTTTTTGAATATAGCTCGTTGGAGGCGGTTCGCTTTCGACTTCTAGTATCCGCACAGCCCAAAGTTTCACGACGGGACATCTGCGTTGTCAAGCATGCGGCTGTTATTGTTTTAGGACACAGTTCTTCTGTCCACATTTGGAGTGTCTCGATCGTTCAACATGCGCAGTAATGTACGGAGGCTCTCCATCTTCCATAAAGGCGACAGTACGCAGTGCCTCTCGGTTATGTAGTAATCCTATTGCGTAAAAATTCTATCTTATAGTCTGGAATTCTGTATGAAAGTACAGGATAATCTATATGAATGATCCTTTCTGAATATATGTACAAATATGCTAACAGTATGTTGAACAGTATAAAGCGAGTCACATACATTTTCCGGGAGATGCCAATACACGTAAATGTTATGTATGGAATATACACTATATGGTCAAAAGTATCCGGGCACTTTTAGATTTTCATATTTTTTAGAATTTCTCCGGAAAGCATTAACTGACTGCCCTTAAACTTCGACCATGTAAAGAATAGACTGTAACTCATATTTTACATTGAAGATTCGGTCCTGAGGTCGATTGGGGGACCGTCTACAAACTGATGAAGACAAAAATTTTTTGGTTTACCCCGCTTCACAGAATACTGATAAGATGAAACTTTCAGAAATGGTTATGTTTAATGTGCATAATATTTATAGGAATTTTCGTAAACTAATCACAAATACTTGAGAAGATATAAAGGTTTTCTTAAAAAATCCCAAATTTTACAGTCTGTTTTTTTTCTTATAACATGCACAGTTTTTTGTTATAGTATACGTAACTTAAAGAAAAAGTGACAATATTTTACAGGAGCATTGTGTAAAAATTTAAGGAAACAAATTTCAATATAACAGGAGATATGAGCATTTTTAGTAAATAATTTTTTACTACGCATGCGCGAAACATAACGTAATTTTTCTTGCACAACTTCAAAGCCAGATAAAACTTATACAAAAAGCCAACTTATATAAAAGTATTCAGTTCAATATCATTAGTATTCGGAAATATATCGGCATTTCAACGAGCAGAATTTTAGCTCCTATCGAAGAGAAGCTAAAAGATGAGGGGATGTACACAAATTGATATTTTGTAAACTTATATCTTTGAATAGTTATATTGAATTGTGTAGTGGTTAGAATTTGCTGAATACCCATGATCACTTATCAATTACGTGCATAACTTAAATTCCTGCTAATTCGGCACTATAAATAACAAAAATTTTATTACTTTAATTATATTATTTACATGAATATTAACAAGTTAATGTATTTAAATTTTATGGCCTGATATTTTAAATATATTTCTTTTATGGCCAAATAATTTTTTATCTAATTAATTTCTTTTCTTAAAATATTTTTAATAGTTCAGAAATATATATTTTTTTCGTTAGCAAATATTACACTATTCATGGTTCGCATTTCAACTAACCTTATCAATTCATATAACTATTCAATGATATAAGTTTACAAAAATATCAATTTGTGTCAGCCCCTCTCTTTACTTCTCTCGATAGAGACTAAAATTCTGAAGATGCCATAACTTTTCGAATACTAATGATATTGAACTGATTAATTTATATATAAGTTGCCTTTTTTAAATTTTAATTGCTTTGTTGTGAAAAAGAAAAAGTACGTTATGTTGCAATATGTTACCATCTTTCCTGTTATATTGAAATTTGTTTCCTTAAATTTTTACATAATGCTTCTGTAAAATATTGTCATTTTTTCTTTAAGTTACGTATAATATAACAAATAACTGTGCATGTTATAAGAAAAAAACAGACTGTAAAATTTGGAATTTTTAAAGAAAACCTTTATATCTTCCCAAATATTTGTGCCGAGTTTACAAAAAATCCTGCAAATATTATGCACATTAAACGTAACCATTTCCGGAAGTTTAATCTTGGTATCAGTATTCTGTGAAGCGGAGTGGGCCAAAAAATTTTTGTCTTTATCAATTTGTAGACGGTCCCCTAATTTCCCTCAGGACCGAATCTTCAATGCAAAATGTGAGTTACAGTCTGTTCTTCACATGGTCGAAATTTAAGGGCAGTCAGTTAATGTTTCCCGGAGAAATTCTAAAAAATATGAAAATCTGAATGTGTCCGGATACCTTTGGCCATATAGTGTATGAAACCCATCCAACTTTTGCATGAGATACTGTCTGAAATCACTCCTATGGCTGATTTCTAAATCGATTCAATTTTCTTTGAGGCAGTTGTCAAAACGATTTCAAACGGTGGTGAGTGTTATGCAGAACTGCTACCAAACAGCCATTTTCAGAATTTCATGTATACTGCAAGATGGAATAATGCCGTAAATTGTATCGCCAGGGAAATAACTGACACGCTTAACAATCGGGGAGAATTTTGTTTTCAATCAATTCTTCTTGCATTGCTTGACCACCTAGCACTTCCGGTCAGACAATCAGAGTTTGTCCTTCCTGTTCGACTTTTTTCACATTTTAAAACAAAATACAAGGCATCACAAGATGTCTGAATCCGCCTGTGGACCAAAAATTCTAATTTATTCAAGATTAAATTACAATTAGAATCGATGTACAGTGTGGAATTTTGTGAATATAACGGGTCGATATGAAGAAAATCAGATCTATGGGTAGCAAGTTCTTTGCCTTTGTTCATTTATAGGGAGGAAAAAAAGAACTGAACAGAATATCACCTTAAAATCTCTTTATAAATACTAAAATATTTCGGGGGACATTGGGATTTTTTTTTTTTACTGAGCTCCATATTAAACTGCTCTCAAATTTCAATTTAAATGTAGTAACAAAAGAAATTAAAATAAGAAACTTAAAATTTGCAATATTTATAGAAAACGACATTTAGACAAATCCCATTATTTCCATAATGTATTTTGCAACGGCTTATTTGAGATATAAGGTTTATTTATAAATAATAATTATTTAAACGATTGAATGGTAAATTGAGTGGATATCAGACCTGCCAACCTCCAGATTTGAAAAAGAGGGAGACATTTTCAATTATACACACACGATCACAAATGCCCAGTTGGGCATTTACCTTATTCAACTCATGTACAAATAAGGTGGAGGGGGGCCTAATGGGACAATCTTTTATTTTGGCTATATTTTTCTCAAAATTTTATTTTCTTACAAAATAAATAAAATGTATTGATTTTTTAAAATTGCTTAGCTGTGTTTTAAAATAATCTGATCAGTTTTTAAAAGACACTTTTTTTAGTCATCACCCTTCCATACATATTTTATGTCTAGACAGTATTACCAATATAAATTATTGACTTACCTATATACTTTTTTGTACTTCAGAGCTTTTATTTATAGATTTACATTTTTTCTTATATATAGTTCTAGATTATAGTTTTTTTCATATTTACAATTGAGTTCTACTTAAAAATTACATGACAATGTACTTTTATTTCTTTAAAGAAGAAGTTGTTGCAGATTTTGCCGGAAGTAATTGAAAACTCAAACGTGCAAATGGTACAAAATGAATACGATTTATCTTTTTCCGAAACGATAATAAACGAATATTCATCGGAATAGGCCTTAGTAAATATACAGTCTGGTATTTCCTTTTAGATTCTTTCGCTGACATCAGATCTGAACTGGTGGAAAAAGAAATGCATGCACAAAAAAAAATTATATATATATATATTTCGGCGATACACCTAACACGACAAGATAGGCAAAAGAGATAAACAAATTCTCCTTAGCGCGCTAAACAGTCAAAGCAGTGCATGCGCTGAAAACAAATGGCGATAGTCACTAGTCAACAAGCTTGGACATGATACCGCGGCAAAGAGCTAATGAAGAATTCGTAGGGGAATGACGTCACGCATTGGAAATTTGAGGAGAAAGTGGTCGCGGCAAGCGCCGTATTTTTCTTTCGTCGCTCGTTTACTGCTTTTTTTAATTATTACTATTTATTTGCTCCGATTCCTCGAAAATACTAAAAGGCGGTAGGAAATCGGTGAGAATCGGGAAGCGGAAGAAATTGTTAAAAAGCTGGAGACTCTCGCCAAAAGCGTGAGAGTTGGCAGGTCTGGGATATTTATACCGCAAACACCAGGTATGATCATTATGCGATAGAAACATGGTAAGAAAATCTTTGTCCTTTCTTTACTATTAAAATTTCTTTAAAACTCTAAGAGTACTGTGTCAACGAATAAACGAACTTTAATAAAATCTTGAATGGTGAACTTCAGCTTGGTAATGCCAAATTCGCAATATTATTCATTATGTAACGATATGAAAGACAACGTTTTCACTTTTCTTCTTAATTGGAAAGAAAGTGTTTTTGTTTTGTATTAATTGAATTGTCCCATTTCTTATTGAATATCAAGATGCATGGCTACATGGGAAGACTTATATTATCTGGCAGATAATGTAATGCAGGCGCATGCGAAGCAATGTCATCGACAGAGCACATTTTGATTACTAAGCTATTTCCACAAAAAGCGGGGATATAGCAACCATTTTATGTAGAAATGAACAATTCTGAATAATTCAAGTCTAATATTGTGAAAAAATATAAAAGTTTGGAACTAATGAAATTTAAAAACCTAATTTTAATGTGACATAATAAATGCAAAAAAAAAAAAAAATTACGAGCAGTGGAATATAATAAGGCATACTGAAGATTCCTTAAAATAAATAAATAATTAAAAAGATATCTTTCTTACAAGACTTAAAGATTTTGCCAAAGTTACGATGCATATTTACAAACTGATTCTAAAAAAAGAAATCAAACAGATCAGTCCAATTAGGCAACTGTTTGTGGTCCAATCTAGGCAACTTTTGGAAAATAGGAAAAAAAAGTTTTCCTACCATTAAAACTATTTTAATAAAATCATTATAGTGAATCGTAACGACACAAACTTCCTATCTGAGGATATAATAACACATTTTTCTACTTACTTTAAAAACTGACGATACCTATATATAAACACTTGTTCTCTAACTGTAATCACATAGCATTTTCTTTTAAAAATGATTTCACACACCACATTTATATCCTTGAAATATAATTTGCCCATTTTACGGCTGAAACTAAGACAATTAAAAATACGATACCGGTTCAATCTAGGCGCCGGTCTAAATTTGGTGACTTCCCCCTATAAATTCATCAAAATCTATCTTGAAAAAATTTTGGGGAGTATATTGTTGGGGTGAAGAGGAAACAGAGTTTCTCATACAGTCACAGGATCTCATTTCCGCTGGATTTCTGTTTGCAGAAACACTTGAAAGATAATATTTGTAAAAGAAGTGCAGCCACAGTTGACGAGTTGCGAGCAGCCAAAGATCGAGAATGCTCTCAAATGACAATTGGTATCATTAGTGACATCTGCAATTCGAGCGGTTGGTATTATCAGTAGACCTAGATATTAACGACAAAGTCGACAGCATCCAAGTAGTAATTATGTGAAAAAGCAGATCTCGCATCCAAAAACATCTACTCTAGATCACAGTCTTGAAAGGTTTAACCATTTTTTTCTCAAATGAAAATTATCTACACGAGTCTCTGTAACTAATAATATTCACAAAATTGCAATTAAATGTCTGCTTTTATCCGTATTAACAAAATTGCAATTAAATGTCTACTTGTATCAATAAAAAACAAAATTTCAATTAAATGTCAAATTCAAAAAAATATTTTTGAAGGCATTATGGAGTTTAAATAAAGCTGAACATTACATGACTCATTTAACCGGTCACCATTTGGAAACCCTATTACAAAAATGAAAATGACGGGAGGCTGTCTTTTTCAAACAGCCGCTGATGTTAAAAGCGTAGGACTACTTTACTCGCGATTCTCTTTTGTTTCTCTGATTCTCTTTGTTACTGGTGATACTCTTTTGTTTCTCGAAGTTACTCGCGATACTCTTGTTTCTCGAAGTTACTCATGCTTCTGTTTTGTTTCTCAAAATTACTCTCAATACTCTTTTGTTTCTCTGAAATATTAATGTATGGAAAATTGGCGAAATAAAATGAAACTAAAGTTACAATGAAAATTGTTTATTTCTTAATAAAATATATTATAATGTCAATTCTTTTGTTTTGAATTCTTCAATCGTGCGTTGATATGTTACAATTCTGTGTAGGATCGGTCGATGACATGAAAAGTAACATACAAAATTCATGTTAAGGTATCTCCGCACTTCCTCTTCGTGATACCGAATAATTTCCATAGGTATTGCCACAAACCAATCAACAATTTCTAATATACATAGAAATTTAACTTTCGTAAAAATCTGTAAATACAAACGGGAATTACAATAATTTTTTTGCGAAACTAGCAGTTCATGTAAAAAAAAAAACTCTATATAATTGTTTTGAGGCCATAAAAAGGTTTAATATAAGGAACAGAAAATTTCTAGAAAAAGTCAAGAAGTTTCTTCTACCAATAAATCCTCAATTTCTTCTCATCATTACCCTATTCGTGAAATGACAGCTTTGTCATTCCAATTTCAATCTCATATATACTGAGAAGAATAACAAATAAGAACCATACAATTGAAGGCGGATATAATTTAAGATGCAGATTTAAAAGTTAGGAAGCCACATTGAAAGAAAAGCAATAAATGAAGCAAAGCCTTACATCAACATACTTTATTAAAAAGGAAATATTTTAACAATGCAAAACCATTTTTAAGTAATCATACATCCCTTACGAGCATGTCAATCTTAAGCTTTCACAAGTTTTCCTTATATTAAAATGGAAATTAAGAAAGCACAAGACATCACAAAGAAAATTATTCCACACATAAAAGTGTTTCTTCTTTACACAGTAGTTAAATGGAAGGATTTTTTTTCTGCAATATTTTGCAGTGAAATGCAATTATCATTATATTTGGTTATTTAGCATATTTTAATACATTCAGAAACACATCTTTAATTAGTACAAGTTGTTTTACCATGAAATTAAAAAATGAACTCATAAAAAACTATTTAGGTAATTCCCAGAAGATGAGAATGAACAATAAAAATAATGAAATTAATACACTGACTGTTTCACATCAAATCATTTATTAAATGCATTAACTTTAAATGTCATTAATAAAAAGAAACGTTCTTTTTAGATTGAATGTTGTCTAACTTTCATTCATTACAAATTCTGTTTCATATGAATCATGCATGAAAACGTTTTATACCAAAAAACTATGCAACACTTCTGTTATAAGCATCTAGCAACCTATTGCATTAACTGAAATAAAATGAACCTACGATTAAAATTCAGAATGTACTGTTCAGCAACGGATTCCGAGACTACCACTTTTGGACAATTTTACACTGGAAAGGGGTGTCAGGCAATGAGTCATATGAGCGCATTTCCAGATTTCTGTGTTAGATAATACTCAGAAAAATGTAAACAACACCCATACATTCATCAAATTCCCCCTATTTTGATGAAAATAACTCCGCCCGGCGCATGTGCAAAAGCGAGGAGGGTTTCCGAATCCGTAGCTAAACAATAGTAGAAAATGATGTAGACTATAATGCATAAGAATGATGTCAGATATTATACATCTCAAACAGTTTCCTTGTTAAAATCCGAAATGGAAACTTATTCGTCTATAAATTATTTATTTTAAAAATTATCTTTTGTTTTGTAGAAATAATTAATTTAAAAAAATCTTTAAGCCATATGTCACAGATATACAGTTCATATTTGATACTTGTCAGAAAGTAGCCAGTAAGTACCAGCACATGGTAAATGTAAAGTGTTTAATGTAAAGTGTATGTCATTATCAGTTTTCCTAAATCAAGTTTTATGATCTTAATCAGTGTATCCACTCTGCAATTAACCCTGTGTGTTTAACTTAATATAATTTCAAGGCCAATTCATTCTTTAAATCTTCATTAAACTTTTAAATTAAATAAGAATTTGAGTGACAAATGATTATTTTTTAAAAAATCTTGCTTCTTGTAGTTCACATACTATATATAGCATGACCAGTGGTGGCTTGTCAGCAGAGAAACAAGCAGTGCTGCAAAAGTTTTATAGACCTAAGTTGTAGGAAATTTTGTGCTGATTATTTTGGTATATACTGATGATATGCTAAAAATTGATAGTTTTTGAGTAAAACTGGAGAAATTTTTTTTTTTTTTGGCTATAACTAAAATTCCAACAAAAATTATTGGTGGCAAACCTCAGAATCGTAATCAGCACACGAAAAAACATAAAGAAGCAAAAATATTGCAACTCCTCTAGAATGGGATTTAAAAAAACGACTTAGTGACTGAACTAGTGAGAAAAATCGAAAAAGAGCCAACCAAATGAGGAAGTCGCGCCAAATGAGAGCTAAAAAAAAAAAAAAAATGCAGCTCAAATGAATGCAATTTCAAACGGAGAAAGGGTTGCTTTTCTCCCGTTCGCATTACCATGAGCGTTAACAACGGATCCTTAGGAGTGGCAAAACTTGATGCAGCTCTGGTCTGTCTCTTAATTCTTGATTGATTTTCCGTCTTCTCTTTACCTTTTTTATTACTTTTTTTGCCATTTTCGTTGATCATCGAATTCTCAAAGTGGAAAAGTAAGCCAATTACAATGAAAACGAAAATACAATCTTTCAAAATAATTTCAGGTGGGGACTGCAGTTCTACAGCTCTTATGAACGAGCCACCACTGAGCATGACTGTAGATCACAGAAACTATGTGGATTATTTTTTTAGCTCCCTGATAACATTTGCCTGTAAAAAGAAACAAAAACACATTGTCTTATCCTCAGTGTGTCCCCTGAAACTGGAGACCGCAGCATATGCACGCCACTTGCACCGTAGGGGCGGATTTTGTCAATATGAGCCTACAGGCGCAAGATTGTTTTGAGACTCCCTCCCTATACCCAAAATTGCTAATTCGCCATCAGATTATCCCTATACCCAAAATTGCAAATTCGCCGTCAGATTATCACTACGAGGTGCGTGAAATAGGTTTTGAGGCCCCTAGATTCTCCAGGCGGGCACTTCCCACACATGTGCGAAAAACCGCCACTGTCGCTATGCCACTGCTGAAATGCCCTTGCTAAAAAAACGCTACACTACACATCACAAGTGAATGGTTTCTGAATTCTCTATGGTGTGCGTTAGCAGATGTCTCTTTAAAGATTTCGGACAAGAGAATTTTTTAATGCAAAAGTCGCATGCAAACGGTTTCTCATTCGTATGCGTCCGCAAATGTCTCTGTAAATTCG
The DNA here is from genome assembly GCA_013235015.1 of Araneus ventricosus. Classification (NCBI taxonomy): domain Eukaryota; kingdom Metazoa; phylum Arthropoda; class Arachnida; order Araneae; family Araneidae; genus Araneus; species Araneus ventricosus. Next base: position 29,945 of record BGPR01001477.1, on the reverse strand, counting down.
GTTTCTGAGAAAATATTTTATTACAAACTTGACAGGCAAACGGTTTTTCTTTTGCATGTATCGTCAAATGTTTGTTTAAACTCCCCTTTACTGGAAATGTTTTATTACACACATTGCATACAAACGGTTTTTCTTTTGTGTGTACTAACAGATGTTGCTTTAAACTCAGACGCTGAGTAAACGCTTTACTGCATATGTCACAAGCATACGGTTTTTCTTTTGTATGCGTACGTAAATGGACCTTTAAATTAAATTGTAGAGAAAATGTTTTATTGCATAGGTCGCATGCAAATGGTTTTTCTTCTGTATGCATTAGTAAATGTCTCTTTAAAGTCGCCAGCTGAGAAAACGCTTTACTGCAAATCCCACATTCATACGGTTTTTCCTTCGTATGGATAAGTGAATGTGCCTGTAAATTCGATTTCTCAGAAAATGCTTTATTACATACGTCACAAACAAACGGTTTCTCTTTCGAATGCGTCCGTAAATGTGACTTTAAATGTGAATTTTGAGAAAATACTTTATGGCACACATCACATGCAAACGATTTCTTTTTCTTGTGTGTTAAATGTGTTATTAAATCATTTTGCTGAGAAAACGCTTTACTATCTAAATCACAGGCGTGTGGCTCCTCCATTGCGTAACTAATAGGAAAGCATCTTGACAACATCAACGTTATGAAATACTCTAATTTTCAATCAGAAGCATTCCCTTTAGATTCTGTCTTCCAATTTTTTTTATTTTACAGCTGATAAAACTCAATATTTTGCGGTATTTATTGCATACATGATATATGCAAAAATCAAAAATGTTTCAAAAAATGAATCAAAATTTGCTTGCTAGTAATATGATTTAGTATGGAGAAATAAGAATAAGATTTCCTCTCTTTCCTTCTGTGCATGGCTACAAAAATATTCATAAATCTAATTTTAATAAAAAATAAGTATAGTGTAAACATTACTCAAAAATTTCCAACACATCTACTGGAGAAGATACCTTTTGTATTATGTGAAGCTGGATTCCATCTTATATATGCCGTGAGTCTCAGTTTTTATATCGTTCTGATATTACATTGAGAAGATGCGATGTCTCTGTAGCAGTTCTCAAAATCACAGCACAGAATGACATCATTCAGCAAGGTCCCTCATCATGCCACTTCGAAATCTAAACGACATTAAAAAAATCTGTTTTAGTTTTTTATTTACTGAAGATCGTTAAACATATTCAAAGATGAAAATAGGTCTATAGTGCAAGATTAATTCTGGTATACAGAGCAATCTTAAAAGAATGCCTTAACTTTGAAAGGCTGCATATCCGTAACTAAACAAAGAAGAGCTTCTTTCTACAAATCATTTCGAGGGGGACGTTCTAATGTTTTAATTGATTGGCAAGATGTCGCACTAGTAATGTTCTTTGCATTTCGAAAGTTCAAAACGCAATTTTTGCATAAATCTTATTCTGCGAAATCATATCATCTCCGATAAAGATGGATGCTCAATTTGGCTCAGCAATTATTAGAAATTTTGAACAGCAATTTTTTTTCTCTAGAATCATCTTCCGCATGATTGAAAAATAATAAATTATTTCGAAAATTATCACAATACAGAAGAAAAAAATAGGGTAGTTCTTTTTTTTTTTTTGTTAAAGTCAATAATTTGCTAAAGAAAAAGGAAATTTTGAAATAAAATCAGAATTTTCAGTAAATGAAATCTATACCAGCTGACGGCGTTTCAAACGGCGAAGCGACGCTGCATACGAGAAGATCTTCGGTGTAATAGCGAATTTTAAATTTCCAGTGTGTCGTCCTCAATTCATGATCATAGCAGCTATAGGAGACTACAAAATTTACCGAACATTAAGCAACATTTCTGTTGCTATAAGAAACACGTGCAGCAGCAGGATGGTATTTTTAATGTTGTGAATAAAGCTGGTCGGTGGCAGGTCACTTTCCTACAACCCAAAGTATGAGGCCGCGTCACATTCTAACCTTACATAAGGGTTCGGTGATATTGTATCAACTTGATACCTCGTATCAGGTACGCATAAGTATCAAATGCACCTAAATAATACAGACCAAAAGTATCAGGTTCTCTGACTCGAATGATAACGATAAGTAATTGCTTCTGTCCCATTCTTTTTCAGACGGCTGATACGAAGTATCATATGATACTTGTATCATGTTGATATATCAGATTGATACAGTTCCGGGTTGGGGATAGCTTCGCGTTTTTGGTAGAGGAATGATGATGAAGTGCATGTGGCCTTGGTTTTGAAGTCATGATGGTTGGGGGTAGGGGGAAGAGAGAAATAAATAGTTACGTGTATTGGAAGGCGGGATTTCCGAGCTGGGAGTGGTATGTGTGGGATTGATATCTAATGCATTAATTTTGAGGAAAAATACGATAGGATTTCAGCATCATACACCCGTGTAGGAACATCTCGATCGAGAATGATCCCCGTAATAGATAGGTACTTCCTTATTAAAGAACGATTAAAATAGTCACGAGAGGAGAGGTACAATTTTCTGAATTAAAAAAAAAAACTAGACAGAAAACATTTTTGCATGATTGTGACATCCGTTCCATGGGAACTCATTTTTTCGATAGTGGTATTGATCTTAAATGACAAAAAACCAAGATTATCTTCTGACAAAGTAAAAAAATTGTTTTTTTTAAAACTATAATTAAATGATTGTTATCTCCCTCTTTAACTCTTTTGTTGCTGTACCTTGTATGTTCTCAATGTTATACACTCACTTCCAAAAGTTAAGCACGGAGCGGTAAAATGCGAAAAAATGGACAAGTACTGCTTTGATTGACACGAAATGCTGCAAGTAAGTAGCTCTATGTTTATTTATGAAACAAAACAAAAAATTACATACAGAGATAAAAAAATATTGAATTTTCATAAATTATAAGATGACGTTATATTTGCGTCATTAACAAAATGATGTTTAAATGCAAAACAAACAACAAAAATCGACATTAATAAGGTATGTGAACACCCCTCAAATTCATACCAAGTGTACAGCATGTGATCATGCTTGTTACGAGGTGATCAACCACCGCAGAGTCCAGTAATTGCCATTCCTCCTGTAGGGCAGTTTCTAAATCTCTGAGAATGGCTGGAGGTGGGAAACGTCTACATACAACATGGCCAAGGGCATCCGAAAGATTTTCAATTGGATTAAGGTCCGGCGAGTAAGCCGCCCACTCCATACGCGCAATCCCTTCACTCTCCAGAAAGTCGTCAACGATGGCAACTCTATGGGGACGGGCATTATCGTCCATTAAAACGAAAGGAGGACCAACTGCTGCAGCGTACAGTTTCACAATGGGGTCTAGGACTTCATCTCGATACCGTACAACCGTCACAGAACCTCGCCTGTAGATGTGCAGGTCGGTGCGATATCCCAATGAAATCCCTGCCCAGACCATGATGCTTCCACCGCGGAATGCGTGATGTTCTTGAGGCGATTGGGTGTGCCTTGTTCCCTCCAGACCCTTACACGCTTATCATCGGGTTGTAGGGCAAATCTGAACTCATCTGTGAACATAACGTTGCCCCAATCAGACACAGTCCAATTCACATGCTGGCGGCACCACTTTAATCGTGCCCCTCTGGATTGGATGGATAAAGGAACACAAACTCGTGGTACCCGGGCGTGCAGACCATTCATGTGTAACCTTCGACGAACAGTAGTGGCAGATATCGTCCTACCAATGGTCGCTGCAACCATAGATGTCACACGTGTGGAGGTCGATCTCCGATTCCGCTTGGCTACAACAGCAATATATCGATCTTCCGCGGGGTCGTAACCCTTGGACGACCGGCTAAAGGTCTTAGGACAACTGTTTGGCTGGTTTTTAATTGTTTTCATAATCGTGAAATGACGGAATGATAAATGCCGAAGAAAATAACAACATCTGTGATAAACTGTCCTGCTTCAATGCGTCCGACAGCCCACCAGCGCTCAGAATCTTCCATTCGTCTTCTGGAAGCCATAGAAACACGTTTAGCTTAATCGCATGAACGTTCTAAACACCTTTCATCAGCACTTACATGCAACTCCTGTAACCCTTCACAATGCCGCATTCTTATACGACTGCTGTTTTGCATATTTCTCGACGTGAAACCGTGATTGGCTGTTACCTAATATATTTGCATACTTCCTTCTACCTTTGCAGCAATTTCATCTTCTTTAATTCAGATTGGCTTACGGTAATTAACATTTTCCTCTCCGTACTTAACTTTTGGAAGTGAGTGTACTTTTGTTAATATACATACTTCCCTCTTTTCTTAATTAAAGAGAAATTTCACGTTTTTTGTTTTAAGTTTTTCATATTAAACTCTGTATATTAATAGACGTTTAGCTTTAAAAACTATTATCTCCATCTCTTCCAAAATTGCTCGTCAATTTTAGCTTTAGTTCCTAATTTTAATTTTGTACATTATTTCTTAAAGCATTTTTAAAAAGTTAAGACTTTTCTAAAACTTAAAAGACTGATAGCAACAGTTTCATTTTCATTTTGTTTTTAAGTATTTCATTGTATATTTATATTTTAAAAAATGAATTTTTCTGTTTAATTATATTTTTTAAATAGATATATTCTGAAAATTCTATTCATGTTCAGCATTTAATTTTTACGTTCAATTTATTTTACTAATAATAATTCTATTGTTTGAGTAATTTGTTTTGAATAAAGAAATGCTTAAAGCAAAATATATTTATTTAATCATAGAAAATCCCATCAATCTTATATACTTAATAAACATTGCAAGAAAAGATAAAAAAAAAATGCGTTAGAAATAATTCTAGTCCAGGTAATGATAAGAAATAATATATATAGGTAGTTTTAAAAAAACACACACATAACACATGCTAGCATTGCCAAGGCAGAAATCTCGCAACACTACCCGATTGCCTACCCAGTTCCCTACCGACAGGAAAGGATCGGTTAGCGGCTGTATCAGATACAAAAGTATCAAGTAAAAGTATCAGGTACAAGCGCGTATCAGTAACAACTTGTACCTGATACAGCAAAACCTGGTATCAACCCAACTCTACCCTACATCGATACAGCTCATGGACTTGCAAATAAAGCTGGTTGGAGGTGATCCATCTCCCACAAAGGTGATGGTACACAGTGTCTGTAGAGCATGCAATTTGGTAGTAATCCTATTCCTAAACAGTTCTATCCTGCAGCCTGGAATTCCGTAGGACTGTACAGGATTATCAATGTGAACTATCCTCAATGAATGTATGTATAAAGACGATAAGAGTATGTTGAACAGCATAAAGTGAGTCGCATACATTTCTGGGAGACGTCACTACAAGTAAATATCCTGTGAGAAATAGATGAAGCCCATGGAACTTTTGGGTCAGATAATGTTTCAAATAGATCCATTGCTGATTTCTAAATTGATTTAATTTTCTTCGGGCCAGTTGTCAAAATAGTTTCAGACAGCTGTGAGTGTTATGCAGAACTACTACAGAATAGCTTTTTCCAGTATTCCATGTATAGTGCAAGATGGAGCAACGCCATAAATTGTTTCGCCAAGGAAATGACTGACACGCCTAACAATTGGGGAGAATTTTGATTTCAATCAATTCTTGCCGCATGTTTGCTCACCTAGCTCTTCCGACCAGTGTTTGCTCTTCCTTTTCAACTTTTTTTTCCACTTTAAAATAAAATAAAGGGCATCACAAGATGTCTAAATCCACTTAAGCTCCAAATATTCTAATTTATTTAAGATTAGATTACAATTAGAATCTATGTACAGTACAAAATTTTATGAATATAATGGATAAAAACGAACAAAATCAGATCTATGGGTAACATGTTCTTAGACTTTTGTTCATTCATAGCAAAAAGTGGAAAAAAGGAGCAAAATAATACGTTCAATCTCATTATAAATATTAAAAAAATTGGGGGGGGGGCATTGGGATTCATTTTTTCATTGAGCTCTATATTAAACTGCCCAAATTTCAATTTAAATGCAGCAAAAAATTTCAATGTTTAGAGAAAATGACATACAGACAAATCCCATCGTTTACATAATGTATTTTGTAATGGTTAATTTCAGATATGAGCTTGGTTCATAAATTATAATTATTTAAATGATTATATGGTTAATTGTTTGGAATTTTATGACACAAAAGCCAGGTTTGAAAATTCTGCGCCAGAAGCATGGTGAAAAAAGATTTGTCCTATCTTTAAAACTCTAAGAGTACTGTCAACAAATAAATCAATTTTAATAAAATCTTAAATGGTGAACATCAATATGGGCATGCTAAATTTGCAAAATTATGTACTGTGTAACATAATGAGAGCCAACATTTTTACTTTTCTCATTAATCGGAACAAAACTGTGTTTTCTTTTTGGTAATTTAAATCTCCCATTTTTTATTAGTCTGCTACACGGGAAGACTTATAGTATTTGGCAGATAATGTAATGCCGACACATGCAAAATTTCTAGTAAATAAAATGGGATTCCAAAAAGCACATATGATATAACACCAGCTTTTTGTAGAAATGAACAATTCCTCAATAATTCAAGTGTAATGTTGTGAAAAAATATGAAAGTTTTGGAACTAATGAAATTTAAAAATATGATAATTTTTAATGTGACATAAAAAATGCCAAAAAAAAAAAAAAACTTTATCACCAGTGCCTATTAATTTGGTATATAATAAGGCATACTGAAGATTCCTTGAAAGAATTAAAAATAAAAAAGACAAAATAAATAATTAAAAAGATATCTTTCTTACAAAAGTTAAAGACTCGTATTTAAAAAAATTATTCCAAGAAGAAAAAAAAAGAAATCAAATGGATCAGTCCAAATTAGGAAATCGTTTGTGGTCCTGTGGTGGTTTGTGGCAATTTTTGGACACTACGGAAAAAATGTTTCCTACACATATCTTTAAACTATTTTAATAAAATCATTATAGTAAATTGTAGCCAAATAAATTTCCTATCTGAGGATATAACTTATTTTCCCTTCTTACATTCTAAAACATCATAAAGGCCTTTTGTCTTCTGTTAAAAAAATTAATTGACAATTAATTTCTTACACTACATTTATATCGTTACAATATAATTTGCTCATTTCACAGACCGAATAACTAAGAAAATTGAAAATACAATACCGGCCCAATCTATGCGCCGCGCCGGTCGAAATTAGGCGACAGTCCCTTATAAATTATCCGAAATTCTACTTTGTTAAAATTCTGGTGAGCACATGGTCAGGGTGAAGAGGAAGCAGAGCTCCTCATGCACTCACAGGATCTCAATTCTGCTGGATATCTGCTTGCAGAAACACAATATTTTTAAAGAGAGTGCAGCTACAGCTGATGAGTTGAGAGCAACCATTGATCTAGATAGCTCTCAAATGACAATTTGTATAATTAGTGACATCTGCAATTCGAGTGGTTGGTATTATCAGCAGACTTAGATAATAATAATCAAGTTGACAATATCTAAGTAGTAATTCTGTGAACAGTAGACCTCGCATCCAAAAAGATCTACTCTATACCACAGTCTTAAAAGATTTAACCATTTGATTTCTATAAAATACGAAATAATAATACAAGTCACTGCTTGAATAATATTCACGAAATAACACTTAAATATCTGCTTTCATCAGTATTGTCAAAATTATAATTAAATCACATTTGCTATGCTCTATATTTTTGGAGGCACTATGAATGGATTTCTCTTTGCATAGAATTGTTGAAAAAAGTTAAACATTGCATGAAAGGGAATCAGAAAATGGCCGCAATCTAGAAACGGTATAAAAAAACAAAAATGCTTATACATACATCGTTTTTAATGACTTCAAGGAACATTCATGAAAAATATGAAGAAAATCGAACAATGCGTTTAGTCGTGACTGCATAAATATCTAATTTGCAAGCAAACAGAAGCAATAACGAACGGCCGAGTTAAAACTGGACCTCACTTTGATCAGTCAATAATCCAGAAAAGGTTGCATATATGTATTCATTTGAGTTATGAAACTTAGAAGCATGTTCTTCTTCTGCTAATGCTTAATTGTCCTCCTGCTGGTTTGGTGTGGAAGTTTGGGGAGGGGGTGCCAACTGAGGTGTCATCCTCGTCATCTGACTGTGATTCAAAATGGCATGAGGTGCATCCCAAAATAGCCTTCATGTTCCTTCAAAATGAGACGTTAATACAACTAAACCCAATACTTGGTCAACGTGTGTAAATAAGTTCAGATATCTTTGTGCTTACTTTTTGTGATATCGAATAATTTTCATGTATATTCTCGTGAAGCAATCTACAATTTCTAATGCATATGCAAATTAATTTTCAGAAAAATTTCTAAATTGAAATGGGAATTGCAATAAACAAATAATAAAAATCATTTACTAAACAAGCAGTTCATGTAAAAAAAGATAAAACAAAGAAATATAAAAAGTTTAAAAATAAGAAAGTGAAAATATCTAGAAAATGTCAAAAAGTTTTTGTTCCATTAAATCCTCACTTTCTACGTTTTATCTTTATCCTATTCTTTAAAATAATAACTTTGTCTTCCAAATTTGAATCACACACATACCGAGGAAGAGTACCAAATAAGAATCATTCAAATTCAAAGTGGATTTAATTTGTGATGCATAGGTAGGAAGCCACATTAAAAGAAATGCCACAATTAAAGCACAGCATTATATCAACATATTTTATTGAAAAGGAAACAATTTAACAATGCAAAAATATTTTTAATTAATCTTACATCTTTTATGAGCATGTCTATCTTAAGCTTTAACAAGTTTTACTTTAAATTAAAATGCAAATTAAGGAAGCACAAGACAACACAAAGAAAATTATTCCACATTTAAAAGTGTTACTTCTTTAAATAATAGTTAAATTGAAACACTTTCGTTCTGTAATATTCTGTATTAAATTGCAATCACCATTATGTTTGATTTATTTAATGTATTATAATAAATACACAAACATATTTTAACAATCATAACCTGGTTTACCATGAAATAATAAGAATGCGTAGCTCACAAACACATCTGTCTAAATCCTTCACAAAAGATAATAAACAATCAAAATAAGAAAATTAATACACTGCCTATATCAAATCTAAACATTATTAAATACAATTATTTTCATTGTCTTGAATAAAATGAAACTTTATCACTCTGTACACTGCGCAACTTTCATATGCTGTTTCATCTGAATCATGCATGAAAATGCTTTATAGTACAAAGAATGAAACAGTTCTGAAATATGCATACATATATGAAATTATATCGCATCAGGTTGCATATTTCTTATACCGACGTGATGAAATGAAATTAACATATGTTGAAACTTGAGATTGCAGCAGAAAATGATGTAGTCTGTAGTGTATTATACAGTAAAAGCTTAACTAACCGGCATGCTCGGGGAACTTCGATTTCTGGATACCTGAAAATTCCGGTTAGTTGAGTGTGACAGGAAAAATGGGGGAGGTAGATTGTAGACTTTTTTTTTAAAGATTTTTTCGGCCAAATAATTTGTTTTTGTCATTTTGAAATGTGCATTAAATATAATTTTTAAGAATACTTCTGTATCTTCCATAACATTGTATTTACAAAATATATTATGAAGATTTTAATTTAACATTGATGATTTAAAAAAAAATATGATCTGTAGCCGAATTTTTATTGTAAATATATAGATTGTAAAAATATAAAAATAGACGACGAAACTGAAAAATATTCTACTCAGAAAGCATAATAAAACTCTTTTAAGTGATCATAAACAAATCCCAGGATTGAATATCTAAACTAATTATCTTTTAGAAGATCGCAAGGGTTATTGCGCAATACGCGCGCATCCAATTCTTCCGCACATGATATTACGTAATCGAAATCAACATTTGCCGATATTTGGAGGGTAAATAAATAAAGGAAAAGAAAGAGACTTACTAATCTAGAGTCACCCCCCCCCCCCATGAGCTTTTTTTTCCCCTACCGATTCTGTCCCTTTACCTCTTTTTTTTTGGTTGTCGATTTCGTTTTTAGGTCTTGTTTTTCGACGAAAGGTGGACCTTTATTTTTTTTGGTTCTCACTTTTGCTTTTGAACCCCACATAAAGCGAGTCTGTGTATATTGCTTTTTTTTTTTTCCTTCTACGCCCCTCCGCGCGGAGCAAACGTTGCATTCCAGAAATAAATTGTCCGCGTGAATGGAACGGGGAGCGCAGATGTAAAACTTTTAGAAAAACTCATTTTCTAATTTTTCCGGTTAGTTGAGCTTTCCGGATACTTGAATGCCGGATAATCGAGAGTTTACTGTATATGCTGTTATTTGTCTCAAGCTGTTTCCTTGCTAAAATTCGAAATGGAAATTCATTCATCTGTAAACATATTCATTTTAAACATTATCTTGTGTTTTCTACAAATAATTTATTTAAAAACATCTTTAAACAACATATGTCACGGATATAAGTTTATATTTGATACTTGTCACTAAATAGCTGTGAATATGCAGTTTGCAGTGAGGGTAAATAATGCTCGGAAAAAAAATTTGACCTTTAGCGGCGTAGCAAATTTAAGAAGACACCGAGGCATGGTGTTATTTTTTTTTTCTAACTGGTAACATTCTGCTTTAAAAAAGACAAAAACGCATTGTTTTATCTCAGTGGTGCCCCCGCCCCCAAAACTGCAGCTGATAGCATCTCTACCCCACTTGCATCCCCGTTGTGATATCACTGCTGAAATGCTCTTGCTAAGAAAACACCTCACTGCAAATGAAAGTGAATGGTTTCAGAATTCTCTATGGTATGCGTCAGCAGATGTCTTTTTAAAGATTTTGCACAAGAGAAAGCTTTTATGGAAAAGTGACATGCAAATGGTTTTTCATTTGAATGTGTTCTTAAATGTGTATCTATATTCGAACTCTGAGAAAATACTTTATACACATATGACAGGTAAACGGTTTCTCTTACATATGCGTCCACATATGTTTGTTTAAACTTCTCTTCCTGAAATGTTTTTTTTAGATACACTACATGTAAATGATTTTTCTTCTGCATGTATAAGTGAATGCTTATTTAAGAGCAGCTGCCGTGTAAATGTTTTACTGCATAGGTTACAGAAAAACAGTTTCTCTTTTGTAGGTGTTAGTAAATGGGCTTTTACACTAAATTGAAGAGAAAATGTTTTATTGCAAAGATTGCATAAAATGGTTTTTCTTCTGTATGTATTAGCAAATGTCTCTTTAAAGTCGCCAATTGAGAAAACACTTTACCGTAAATACCACATGGAAATTGTTTTTCTTTCATATCCATCCATGAACGTGTCTGTAAATTCGACTTCAGAGAAAATGTTTTATAACAAATGTCACATGCAAACGATATATTTTTCATATATGCCCGCAAATTAATCTTTAAAGAACATGGAGTAAAAAAGGCTTTATTGCAAAAGTCACATTCAAACAGTTTCTTTTTTTATGCATTAGTAAATGTGATTTTCATTTCGGCTGCTCAGAAAATACTTTGTAACACAATCCACAGGAGTGCAACTTCTCCATTATGTAAGTAATAAGAAAATGAATCTTTTAAACAATTTGTTCCAAAAACACTTTTTTATAATAAAATTGCCCTTTAGTCTCAGTTATGAAAAAAAAGTAAAGGTTCATACAAATTAAATTACTTTTTTGCATTTATTGTACATATGAGATTTCCCATTTATATGAATCAAAATATGTTTGTTTAAAATTTATTTGCTGGAATGTGCGAGTCATAAGCATAAGCTTTTTTTTTTTTTTGCATGCATATAAAAGTATTAACAAATGTATGTCACTAAAAAATAAAATATATATATAGTGCATCTTAAAACATTTTAAACTCATCTACCCGAGAGATCATCTTTTCTATTTTACAGTGCTGGATTTTAACCGAGAAGTGTTATATGTTGGATAAAAATTCATGGAGTTTCATCTGGTCTCACCTTCTTATCACTGTCACTTTTTATCAGGATGTGATGTCTCTGTAGCAGTTCTGAATGTTATGGCACACTTCTGCATGAAACTATTCATTAATGTTCCTCACTATTCGACTTCGAAATCTAAATAATATAAAATAATTTATTAGTTTTATACACCAACATAACAGAAAATTGCCAAAAATATCCAAAGATTAAAAGGGATCATGAGCTTAAAAGTAATGAAATTAACTTTCATACAGAGGGCGATTAGAAAAGAATGCTCAACTTTGAAAGGCTGAAAGGAAATTTTTTTATTTAGTCTATATTATTTTAACATAGTAAAACAAAACAATAAAGGCAACATAGACCAAAAATTTCCACAATATATTTCTAAAATAAGAAATTCAGGAAATGAAAGAGTGACATTTTAAAAACATAATTATAGAATCTAACAACAACACAACTAAAAAAATTGTATTTACCAGAAAGAATAAACAAATAAATAGAAGTACTCTTGAAAATATAATAAAAGGTATGTATTAATATGGCATGTAATAATAAAAGCAGGGTTGTCGATATTTTTGATTTTTTTCAAAATAATTGATTTATTTGATTTAAATCGGATTTTTTTTTTAAATCAAGATTTTTTTATTTTAATGATTTTTTTTAAAACTATATATATTTATTTAACATTTGTATATTAGACAATGAGCCCTACAGTCATCTTAATATAAATAAAAGTCATTGTGGGTATGTATGTATGTTTGTCTATATGTTTGTATGTATGTTCCACATCTCCTAACCAAGGTACTGATTTCAACCAAACTTTGCACACTTATTAATTAAGACAAGGGGAAGATTACTGTCAACTTTTCAAAGCGCAAAAGTTAATTAAAAATTAACCAAAACCATTTTTCCACTGTAAGTTGATAGCAAATTATCTCCCGAAAATTATTTTTATACCATCTTAAAGTTCAAAATTGTACCTTTTTAATGATGCCAATTTTATATCTGACATTCTTCCTTCAATGTTCATTAATTTTTAAAAATTTAATAAAAAGTTGACATGTAGACGATTTTGAAATAAAGAAAATATAATGATACTCAGTTGCTAGGCAACAGTGTAATTACTTTACCATTATTTTTCCTGTTTATTCATTTATTTTTTTTCAAATATCGCTTGGCAAAGTTTTCATTGGTTCTTAAAGAATTCGAAAGCTTATTTAATTGGATTACAAAATCGCTGCAGTTAATAACACCTGCCATCTTTACTTGCGTTTTCTAAGAAATAATAAACAAGTAATATTTTAATTGAAAATATATAATTTTGAGTATTACGAGATTCGGAGTTGTGTTTTAACGATGCCTAAAAGAAAACATAAGTCAATCACTCAAATTCCAACAAAGACAAAGATAGCAAAAGCTTTTGTAAGCAGATGAAATAGATGTTTGACAACAGAATGTCGTTTAGAGGCAAGAATTGGATTAATGTAAGTCGTTGTAGCCTTAACCTCTGTAATTTGGAGGCTGTGGTTTGAATGTTTATTGTACATATTTTTATACACGAGGTCTTAAAAACAAGATAAAGGTCACTGTCAACTATTGAAGTCCGAAAGTTAATTAAAAATTTAGCAAGATTCTAGCGTTTTACCGAATATATCTTCCGAAAATGTTATCTAACAAAGACTGATTTTACACCATATTTTTTTTAAAAAATAGCTTTTCACTGACACTAGCTTCATTTCCGTACAATTTTTTCCCTCTCATTTTAATGAATTTTTCAAAATTAATTTTATACACAAATTGTAGCAATATTTTTTTAATGTTGATGAACAAAAAATGCACATACAAAGAACAGTTGCTAAAAAACATTTAAAAAATTATGGAAAACACTAAAAAAAAGTTTAAAAGCAGACAATTCACAATTTTATACCAGGAATAACTTTTGATTTTGGTTTATTTTCATGTTTTTTATTAATCAAAAAGAAATTTATCGTCCAAAAAAGTAGATTAAAACTTTTTTGTGAAAAAATGACAAGTTCTTATATAACAAATATTACGGAAAGAATTGGTTTTCGGAGTTTTTTAAAAATCGTTTGCTTCAATTGATGTTATCATTATAATTTTAAAAAGTTTCACACAATAAAAGGATTTTGTGTATTACAATATTTTATACAAAAGTATTTTAATCCTAAGCAAAGTCGGGTATATCAGCTAGTCACAATATGTATCATTTTTAAAAAAATATTAGATGTGAAAATATAAATAAAAAATATTAGACATGAAAATATAAATAAAAAATATTAGACATGAAAATATAAATAAAAAATATTAGACATGAAATTAATTTAATCCCGAGCAAGGCCAGGTATATCAGCTAGTAGAATTATATATATAACAACATACCAGTCATTAAGCTGCACTTTCTTTTTTAAAAAACATAAATTTAAAAAATTTAATTCAAACATGTAACAACTATTTAAAAAATATTTGTGCATGCACATGCACACAAACATTGCATTTTATAAGTATAGATCATAGTTTAAATAGCACTATGTAGATGTTTGTATTTCTTTTGGAACATTGATATGTATTAATTATCTTACATTTGAACATTATTGCAACATAAAAACTGTGTCGTCCTCAACACTATTTAGTTTTCTCCAATATTAAAATGAGACTCGCTGCATTTTACTATGTTCTTTCTTTGTGAACATGATCCTTTCACAATATTTATTTTAATTTATGAAAAAGGAGCATCTCATACTTGTATTTTATTGTGTTGCTCATTAGAGATTTATTTAAAATCTAATTTGCTTGTGTTCTCAAAAATAAAGATATGGAAGTACTCTAGTTACATCAATTCAATGAAATAGTTTATGTTCTATATATTTTTTCTTTAAATATATACATTTAAAAATATTTTAAAATCATTATTTACAGATACATGAACAATTTTATTTCATTAAAGCAGATTAACTTGATATTTAAAATAAAGTGATTTAAATCAGCGATTTTAATCAACTGATTTATAAATCGCCGTAACCCTCAAAAGGTATGTAATTTAAAACAGGTTAACCTGGAGTTTAGGGTGCGTACTCACTTCGTTTCCCTTAAGCTCACCAATTGTTTGTCGCCAAGAGAGAGAGTGCCAGAACATTTGTTTTGGATGCGAGTTAAAAAAATTTTCTGCGTCATTTGCGCATGCGCCGTCAGTGATTTGTTTACCGGTCTACGGCGAATGCCCTTACTTTTGTCTCATTTCCATTGGTCCACTGTCTGATCTTTTCTATTTGATTGGTCAGCATACGAATTTGAATAATACTTTGTTTGGAATTTTTTAATCATTTACCACACGATTTTTTTCGATAACCATTTGCTTCTCTTCTAAAGATTTTCGTTCATTGAGTTTGCTAATTCTCTTTCTCTGTGTTGCTGATTATGGCTTCCAAATATCGAAAAAGCAATGTTTTTCCTGGAAACAATGGTTCCCTTGCCACGTTTCATCATCTTCAGAAGTTGTGTTTTTCCTGTGTTCATGCTTTCCCTGTGTGTTTTGTTTCTCAATAAAAAAACGAGGCTACGAGGGGGCCCCCTTTGCTGGAAGCAAAGCCGCTGAAGTTTTTTTTTTATTTAAAAAAATTTGGTACACATTTGGTACAAAATTGGTACACATTAGCAATGAAAGTTTGGTCAATCTCTCGTTTTGAGATGCCATAGGCATCGAATGCGCAGGAGACCTATAGAAAACTCACTGCACATCCTAAACAGTGTTTGGCGATGGCACATAAAATTGGCCAGAAAATAGTACGCACCCTAAACTCCAGGTTCACCTTAAAATACAATAAATGTATGTAAAATATTGTCCAAGACGTACAAAGTGAAATTCTTCTTAAAAAATTACTGTTTGTGGTTACAGTACAGTAATAATAGAAGGGTGTATTGACTATATAACTCAATTCCTCCATTGATCTTTAATGAATACTGTTATACATAAGTAGAAGAATTATTTAATCTACATTTTCTTGACATATTTAAAAAAAAACTATTTTAACAAGAAATCTTGAATAATTAAAAACAAAACTGACTAATAACTTATTAAAATCCTAAAAATAATACAAGTAGGCTAGTAAAATAACACAATACTCCTCAAGATATATATATGCTGTGTGCATAGCAGAATATACACATAGTAGGATATATTTCGCTTGGTCAATTAATCTTAAACAGTTCTTCAATGATAAAAGCAAATGGGAAAATTTTAAAAATAGTAAGAATTTAATTAAGTATTAGAGAATCAATCACCATGTAATTTTCCAAATAATAACAAAATTGAAGTGATATATATTTTAAAATATACCAATATAATTAAACCATCCATTTTTCTTTTTTATATCATTTACAGCAAAATAATAATAATAACAGAGTTGTAAAAATTAATTTTGGTAGTAACCATTAATTTTTATATTATTTG
>BGPR01001477.1:0-13517 GCA_013235015.1 Araneus ventricosus | reverse complement strand
ATTATGGTTTGAAAAACATTCAATTAAAACCCATATACATAACATTACAAAAATCGAAAGCATAAAAGAAAGATACTATAATTTGAAAGAACATACATTTTCCTTTTTCTACATAAAAGGGAAAAAATATGCAAGAAAATGTGGAGAAAGTCATTTTAAAATATAGGTTATATTTGACAATAAGTGCGGAAAAAAAGTATAAAGCAGAAAAACAATTAACATTTTTCTAAATTTAAGAGACTTATCAAATCATAAAAAAGAGGATTTTGAACAATTACTTTAAAAAAATAAAAAATGAGGAATATTCAAAAAACCTCATATAGACAAAAAAAAAAAAAAAAAAAACCAAGTGTGTTAATTTAAACACAGTAAAATAGGTTGGTTGTTTTTAGGCATGGATTTTAACATACCTACAACTCAATTTCCAAAATTACTCAGAAAATTACAATCTGTTTTTTTTACAATTCCTTTAAAAAAAAGTCATCACAAAATTATTTACTTCTGTTATTAGATATCCCTCGCCAAGATGGCAACAAATCATGGAAAATTCGCCAAACCCCCACCATGTTATCACATTTGCCGTGTTAGCGTTAGCCATTGGGTTACCACATTTAGCAATTTATTGCCAAAAAAAATTCAAGTTTGGCGCAGTACCGTACACTTTGGTTGGGCCAAGTTATTTACTTTCTATTCTGAAATCGGAAAGATTTTTTTCTAAAATATGTTCTTTATTTTAAAATCGCGTCTTACAACCAAATTAAATCAGATGAATTCATATATTTTACTTTAAGGACTTTTTGCAGAAGGGGTAAAAGAATATAAAAATCGAACTGACTTTCGATTATATAGATTCGGATCCTATTTGAAACCATTTTAAATAAAGATTATCAATTAAAAAAAGTATTCTCTAAATTTGGAGCCGAATAGTATTTAGTTGAATTCTCAGCCCACAAAACAATTTTACAATGCGTAATGCAGGAAACTTTAAGTAATAAAAATTGAACAATTTAAATGAGAAATAGACATGAATTAATTGAAACTTACGTAATATTCCCTTATTTTCTTTCTCTAATAAGAAAGTTAAATTTCCGCTCGCCTTCAGTAAACAAACATATCTTCGGGAAATTTCAGTTTTACGCCAATCTGTGGTAAAAATCTGCCAAGAGCCAAATAATAGCCGGTCATAATCCGTTCACAAACCGAATTTAAATAAACGGATACAAAGCCAAAATCGAATCCGAATGAACTAATTCGGGAATCCGGATACGAAAATTACATTTTATTTCTGATAAATAGTCAATACAAATAAAAGAAAAATTTATTTATTTATATTGGCCATCATTTTTAAATGAAATTTATGATAATTCACAAAAAGGTTATTGGTAATTTTAAAAAATCTGCTGGATACCACTGAAATTAAACAAATCTTGTTTGAAATATTCTTGAGAAATATAGTTTCTGAGCTTTTATATGATTCATAAAGATTTAAAGGTGTTTTTTTTTTTTTTTTTTTTTTATCTCTTTCCTGTTTTTTTTTTTTTTGTTTATTATTTTCGGCAATGATCAATGAAACTTTTCTGTTTAAATTTTGTTTTCATTGCGAGTAATTTTTCCAGAAAAAACTGTTACACGTGATTATACTATCGAATGGATTTAGTATTTTTCATGTCTAGCTTCCCGTTATTGTACAACGTATTTTCCCAACATTATATAAATATTACCAATATTAAACCTAATTACGTATTAGATTATGGAAAAAAGTGTTTTTTTTTTTTTTTTAACTTTCGTACTGTATCTTCTGATTATTCTTTATTCCTTTGACTAACTAACGGGACATATACAATCTCTTACATTTTAAAATCACTAAGACGGTAAAAATTGCTTCGAAACTCAGTGTAATAAGTCCAATTTGTAGAGCAAGAAAAATTTTGCACATTTTATCTTTAGTGACCTAGATGGCATATCCTATTTTCCCTCCAAAAGCGGTGGTTTACTGAAGACTTTTTTTCTGTGCGAGTTATGGTCGATAGTTTTGATCTATTGGTAAGAAATACATATTTTTTTTTGCAATAATACTGATGGAATATTGTAAATATATAAATATATTTTCGCAATAACTAACAATAATAATTTTCCCTGCATAAAAATGACATGTCTGTTGGCTACGGGTCCATTGTATGCAAGCTTTCGGTTTAAAATCCGCTGGGAGAAAAAAATCCTCTAAACAATCAATAGGTTCCAAATCATCAATAAGCCCATTTATCTTCATTCGTATAGAAAATTGGATAAAAAAAATGCACAAAAAACATTCCGCATAGAAAATTGGATAATTTTTTTAAAAATCGTAGTCAAAAGGTTAATTGACACTTGTTACCATCATTATCTTGTCAATTCTTTTGTTACCGCAATTGTAACTTACCTTGTGATGTGATTCCCGGACCTTCTGGTTAGCTAATCGGCGTATGACCCATTAGACTGTTGGGACCTTGAACGAATAGGGTAGACAATGGTAATGGAATGTCTCTTAAGCCGAACATTGATGGTCGGAACGTCCCACACGATTTGGATCGCGTCCCACCAGTCCGTTCCAGTTTTAAGCCCATCCATTTAGGTGAGTCATTCACAGTGGTTTCAAGCAAACGACACAACCGGTCACTTTAATCTCTTAAGGTGGGTTACACGAAACCAATACATGCGGGGACAAGAACATGCATTCTTTCCCTTTTTTTGCGCATGTCTGATCTTCTTCCAGCGCATGAATGAATTTATTGGCCCGCACCCACATAGCAATTTTACTTTGCAACAAAGTTGAAGCAGTCTTGCTATGTAGGTCTGCAAACTTGCAGCAAGTTCAACACGGCAAGACCGAAAGTTCATAATAAGACTGCAGCAAGTTAACGCAAACTTTGAAGTCACCATACGACAAACTTGCAGTAAACTTGTCGGGTAAAATTTACTGCATATTCTGGGGTATTGGGTAAAAAGGTGTATTTCCTCCCTTCTTCAAAGCCGTTCCCTCCGGAGGGCTCTTCCTTTTTTCCACCCGATTTTATTATCGCGGAACAAGACGGTGTGTGGCTGCCCTTCCCCTTTTTTTCCTCCCTCTTCTTCTTCTTCTGACCACATTACGCGAGGAGTGTACTGAGTTATATTAAACAGAACTTACCTTTACGAACCAAACACATGTAAAAGAGAGTGCGATTCGAACTCGCGATCAAAGGATCGTTGGCGCGTATACAGACCACTATACTAGCTCGGAACATACTCAAGAGAAAAAATAGAGTTTTCACTTTTTCATTGTCTCGTGAAGAGTAAACGTGCAGTATCAGTTTCACAGCAAACTTGCTTTGCTGGGGGGGGGGGGGGAGCGATTATGCTGTTACTTTGCTGGAGTTTCGCTGCAAATTTGTCATGTCAAGATAATATCCAGAAAAAATCACATTTGCTGTAAATGTGCATGCTATCTGGGCATGTTATTAGTCTCGCATGAACCGACCTTTAAGGTGGGTTTACATTATTGGCCAATATTGTCGGTGCAATACCATGTCACTTCGGGACAAGAACATGCCATTGTCCGCTCTTTCTACGCATGCCTAAACTTCTGTCTGCGCATGCGTGAGTTTATTGTCCCGACAATTTTGTCCTCGTGTAAACACACCTATAGGACTACTGTTCCTCCTCTTAGGACTGTATTGATACGGTTCTAAGCCCAAAGCAAAGGACTTAATTCTGCTTCCGCTCCTCTGGTGCATTCACCGTAACTGTAAAGATAGGCAACGTAAATTTGCCACAGATATATTTAATATGTATGGATGCACTTAAAAACAGTGTCTTGTAAGGTGTTTCCAAAGCAATACTGAAATAAGTAAAGGCTCTATTGTAATTTCTTTTATATTTGCGCCCTCTGATAGTTACGCCCTAGGTTGGCCCTTTCGGAAATCTAGCCCTTCCTTCTCCTCCTCCCAGTTTCAAAACGGGACTCCCGCTTTCCCGAGGGAGCTTCAGTCCCCCTGTCCCAATTTGTAGTTTTCGCTTTTGTGAGAGAGGCTCGCTCCCCCTTTCTCGTGATCGCATTCTAGTTTTATGACCCACCGCGCCGAATGGAAAACGGAACCGGATGAAAATCCAAACATTTCGACCACATCATACCAATTCTCAACGGAGTTTGGCGTTGACGATGGGTTCTGGAGCGATGCACTACAAATGTTGTGGAGCGGAGCGCTGGTGAATGTCCAGCTTTAAGGAGATCGGTTCGATGAAATGTTATATGCACGTCCACATCAAATTTTGAATAATCCTATTAATTAAATTAATTATTTACAATTTCGAGTTAATAATGTGATTTGAAGTCAAAGAAGGACTGATTTTCAATCGTAACTAGGATTTTCTATTGGAATAAAAGTTAAGTTCAAAAGTAATTGCTTTTAAAAATATGAGTCTTAAAGGAAGTCATCTTCAGTATTGGGGGTTGATGTTGATGTCTAGTTGTTTGTGATCTTTCATCCATACTGGGGATAACGCCCCTTCTCCCCAAAAATCCATATACTCGTCATTCATCAACCTTCTCATCATCATCGAGGAAGTCATTATTTATCTAAAACCATTTAACAGATTTTTGGATTTTATTTACCTTATGAATACTAAAATTCCATACCTAAACAAATGTACTATTTGTCGTGTTCTATACATAGGGTGTCCACTCTAAACGTGGCCCAATAACTAATTTCTAAATTATTAGAGATAGGCATATACTTTCAATTATAAAATGCTTTAAATAACGCAAAGAACTATATTTTATGCTTTTTGAGTATATAGAAATAATACTGAAAAATTTAAGAAATCTAAGATTTTATGTCGCCCCCTGGTTCTATAGTCATATTTAGCAAAATGTTCTTGAGACAATAACATTTTAAACAAACAAGTTCCACTCTTCTGCGACTAAAACCAAACGAGTTATGAAGCTTTGAATATCGCTCTTTTAGATAATTTTAGACAATTTTAATGGCCGCCTCTAGGAAGATCCCCGAATACAGCTTGGTGCTCAGCGCTCGATGGGACAGCCGATTGGTTTAAAACTAGGAAATTCAATGCTCCATAATCAGTCAGTTTTAGTCACAAAAGAGTAAGACTTTTTTTATTGTTTAAAATGTTAGTGTGTCAAGAATGTTTTGCTAAATATGAAAAATTGGACCGGAAAGGTAGTATAAAACTTTAGACTTTGTAATTTTTTCAGCAATGCATATAAATATTTAAAAAGTATAAAATACAATTCTTTACGGAAATTAAAGAATTTTCCCAATTGGCACTATATGACTACCTGTAACGGTTTACAAATTTTTCCAAGTTTACAGTGGACACCCTGTATATAATAAAAGCCGGGATGGAGAATTTTTCAAAACGAGAACTTTTTATAACGATACGTAGTCAGTTTTTTAAAATTAACATTAATTTATTTCACTCTAAATAAATAAAGGACGATATAGAGCATTTTATTAAAAACCGGGTAACGAATCAAAATCAGGATATGTAGAAACGTATCTAGGTTGTCTGATCACTGTAAAACACATAAAAAGTGAATGAATGTATTATATTGTAAAATATATAATTTACAATTTTGTCATCACAACTTTGAACAATGTCGTTAAACATGGAATTTAAAACATAGTTTACAGATTATAATATTATAGATTATTTGGCTCCTTAATGAAAAGTTGTTCCAGTAAATATTTTTAAATAAAATACTTAATCAACAGCTAAATACTTTCAAATACTAAAACTAACATTTTTTGATAAAATGTTACGCTAACAATATTTTTAAAAATTCGGTCCCTCTTAAATATGTTGTACAAAATTGTTAATAAAATATTCGATGTTCACAATATTGCCAGAATATTTTACAATATTGTGGTGTTAATGGGGAGGCGCTGCGGGTCTCTTTGAGCAATAGAAGATGATACACTTTCTTATTGTTATGAGTTATTTATTCAGGCTTCAGGCCCGGCTAATGACAGAACAAGACGCATAATTTTTCTTTCAAAAAAATAATAATAATTTTTAAAAAACAGACAAAACAAACAAATCTTTAAAAACATCCCTTTTATTACAGAAACGAAAGATTTATAGAAACATAAGATACATGTTAACAAAATTATTTTCATAATAAAGCAAACCAGATTACTTCACATTTTGATAAAATAGAATATAGAGATTGTCCAGGCCCGGCTAATGGCGGAACAAGAGCAACAACTCATAATTTTTCTTTAAAAAAATAATAATAATAAAAAGAGACGAAAGAAACAAATCTTTAAACTGATCCCTTTATTACAGAAAGAAAGAATTATAGAAACATAAGATACATGTTAACAAAATTATTTTCATAATAAAGCAAACCAGATTACTTCACATTTTGTATAAAATAGAATATAGAGATTGTCCAAAAAAGCATAAACGCAACTACTAACTGTCACGTCAGCAATTAACATAATGCATCAAAAATCCAAATTAATTAATGTATTACTTTCCATTTGAATTATGAATTCAACGAAAGTCCAACGTGATGAAATTCTGTTGAACTAATAGTTATGGCGAAGAGGTAGTGTCGAGTTTTTCCTCCACCAACAGAATTCACTGCCTCATATAAATCTCTTAGTGGAGACAACCGAATCATAATTTTTATAACTCAAGTCCAGCTACAATCAATGAGAAGAATGTAGGCATTTAAGGAGACTCAAAAATACCAACTGATGTGATGCACAATGCCAACATGGGATTATCAATACAATGGCCTTTTATATTTTGCATACACGAAGTATTGATGCCCCAAAGAAATTGCATACATCCTTTGAATAATTATCTAAAAAAACAATTAAAAATACTTCCAACTTTCAATTCTCAAATTAATTAATACATCTTTTGAACATAAATACATCTTAAGCTTTCACAAGTATCACTTAATATTAAAATGAAAATTAAGAAAGCACCAGACATCATAAAGAAAATCATTCCAAGTAAAAGTGTTACTTCTTTGCACAGTAGTTTAACGGCAGCAGTTTTGTTCTAAAAATAATATGCAATCATCATCAAGTTTGGCTTATTTATTGTATTTTAATAAATACACAAACATATTTTCAATAATTATAAGCTTGTTTACCAAGAAATTAAATAATTAACTCGTAATTAACAATTCAGGCACGTCACAGAAGGTAAGAAGTGACAAAAAAAATGAAGAAATTTCTACACTGACATCACATCTAATCATTTATTAAATGCAGTAATTTTAACTGTCTTTAAAAATTAAAGATTTTTTCACTTTGCACTTTGTTTAACTTTCATATAATACAACATTTTATTTTGTGTGAATTACGCCTGAAAATGCTTCACTGCCACAAAAAATGTTTCAGTTAGTAACGTGGTCTCAAAAAGGTTCGCCATCACTGCTCTATAATATGCGTCAACAGATGTCACTTTAAAGATTTTGGACAAAGAAATGATTTAATGCAAAAGTCGCATGCAAATGGATTCTAGTTCGTATGCGTCTGTAAATGCGACTTTAAATAACGATTCTGAGAAAATGATTTGTTACAAAATACACATGAAAACGGTTTCGAATGTGTTAGCAAATGTTGTTTTAAATCCCATTTGATAGAAAATCTTTTATTACACACATCACATGCCAACGGTTTCTCATCCGTATGAGTAAGTAAATGTCTTTTTAAATTGTACTCGTGAGAAAATACTTTATTACACACATGACATGCAAACGGTTTCTCTTTCGTATGCGTCCGCAAATGCGACTTTAAATGATGATTCCGAGAAAAAGCTTTATTACAAAATTCACATGAAAACGGTTTCTCTTTCGTATGCGTCCGTAAATGTGACTTAAAATCACCTCTGTTAGAAAATGTTTTATTACAAAATTCACACGAAAACCGTTTCTCCTCCATATGTTTCAGTAAATGCAACTTTAAATCCCATTTGTTCGAAAATGTTTTATTACACACATCACATGAAAATGGTTTCTCTTTCGTATGCCTCCCTAAATGAATATTTAATCTCCACTTTACTGGAAATGCTTTATTACATACATTGCATGCATATGGCTTTTCGTTTGTATGTATCAGCAAATGTCTCATTAAATTACCTTTCCAGTAAAATTCTTTACCACATATTTCACATGCATACGGTTCTTTTTTCGTATGTATTTGTGAATGCCTCACTAAAATACCTTGTCTTGAAAACGCTTTACCGCATATTTCGCATGCATACGGTTTTTCTTCCCTATGAGTGTGTAAATGTAATTTTAAATTCCACTTGTGAGGAAATGGTTTATTACAAACGTCACAAATAAACGGTTTCTCTTTCGTATGGGTCATTAAATTGTTTTGTTGAAAAAAATCTTTATTACATAAATCACTTGAGTATGTTTCCTCCATTGTGTCAATAATAAGAAAATGCCTTTAAAAATACTTTCTGAAAATTCTCTAAATTATCAATCATAAGCATATGGATTCCCTTTAGATTCAGTTTTCAAAAGAAATTGTAAAAGTTCATAAAGACATTTCTTGTTGCATTAAACGCATGAGGTATATACGATTCAGAATTTGATTGATGATAATATGCTTTACTACGGGAGCCATAAGCATTAGATTTCCATCTCTTTCTGCCCATGCATATAAAAATTTTATAAACGGCTATAAATAAAACAATATGAAAGGTACTATCAATACTCAAAAATTTGACATATCTACTGGAGAAATTATTTTTTTCTATTCTGTGGTGCTGTATTCCATCCAAGATATGTAGTCAGTTGTAGCCTAGATCTGTGGAGCTTGAAACAATTTCACTTTCCTTAGGGAAGATGCAGTGCCCCTGTCTGTAGTCGTTCTCAGTATCAGAACAAAATTCGTAACGACATCATCCATGAAGGTCTCTCATTATGCGTCTTAGAAATCTAAATGACATAAAAAATCATACAGTTTTAGTCTCAGAGTTACTGAAAATCATTAAACGCATTCAAAGATTAAAACAGCTCCTTGGAACTAACAAGTAAGGAGATGGTTTCTGTTATACAGAACGATTTGAAAAGAATGTCTAAAATTTGAAAGGTAACAATCTCCCCAACTAAACAGTTTCGAGTTCTTACAACAAGTCATTTTCTTATAGAGGGGGTTAATTGACTGGAGAGATGCCTCACTATTCATGTTCTTCTTTGCATTACGAGTTTGTTTTCTAATTTTTCATAATTCAATTTATAGAAAAAAAGGGCAAAAGCATGGTTTTTGTGTTAGGTTCACTAAGCTACTTAGAAATCTTTAGAATTTTTATTTCAGAAATTGTCACAATACAGAAAAAACAACATCAATAATTTTCTACAGGAAATGGAATTGTTATGAAACCGGAATTTGAATAAATAAAATCTATACCAGCTAGTGGATTTGTAAATGGTAAAGCGATGCTATATACGGAAGAAGATCTTTGGTGGTATAACGATTCCTAAATTTTCAATGTGTCGTCCCTCATTCTGGATCAACGCTGTAAGGCGAGGTATCACAAAGCTCCCAGCATTAGGAAACATTTCTATTGCTTTTTGGGGCAGATTAAAAGAGGCCCATAGATGAAACGAGATTAATTCTGGTATGTGGGGCGATTTTAAAAGAACACATTAACTTTGAAGTGCTACTTCTCCGCAGCTCAAGGAAATGAGATCTTCTTTCTATAAATTATTTTCAGGAAGACGTTCCGAAGTTTCATTTGATTGGTGAGATGTCTCAGTATTCAGGTTCTTCTATGCATTATGATAATTTCTTTCTTAATCCGATTTATAGAAGTCTACAAAAATCATGGCTGCTCAGTTTGGTTCCGTACGATCCTTAAAAATTTTGGGAAATGCTATTTTTTTGCTGTAATTTTTTTAAAACAAAAGAAATACAATTTTCTTCCGGATATTTTGAAAATGCAGAAGAAAACCATGTTAATCTGGAGTGTACGGTTATGATCGCCAACTCTTTGCCGCCAAGAACGGAGATGAGAGAACATTTGTTTTGATTGCGCCATGACGTTTTTAACGAGTGACATGCGCGGAAATTAATCTTTTCAACGGTGTTTTGCACATCACACTATATTGCGTCTCGTTTCTATTGGATTGTTTCGTTCATCTCTTCGATGTGATTGGTCGATTCATTCGAATTTCAATAAAACTTCGTTTGGAGTTCTTCGGTTTGAATATCGGTTCAGTACTGTGTATGTTATTCTGTGTGTTTCGTTTCTCAATGAATAAGCGAAGCTACGAGTATACCGCTATGCTGAAAGCGAAGCCGCTGATGTTTTTTTTAAGTTAAAAAAAATTTGCCCGGTACACGCTTGAAATGCAGCACACATTGCGTGCGACAATTGAGGAACCAAACATAAAATGCAAATTAAGAAATCATCAATCATTCCGCACGTTAAAGTGTTATTTCTTTACAGTAGTTAAATGGAAAATGGAAGCATTTTTGTTCTGCAATATATTCTGCAGTAAAATAGCATTATCATTCTGTCTGGTTTATTTCACGTATTTTAATACATACAGAATTATATTTTTAATAATTAGAAGCTGATTTACCAAAAAATTAACTAGTCAATACGTAAACACCTATTCAGCAACTTCACAGGCAATAAGAATAAACAATAAAAATAAAGAAATTAATACACTTATTGTATGACATTAAATCATTTATGAAATGCATTAAAATTAATTGTCTTTCATAAAATGACTTTTCTTTCCAGAAAACACTTTTTCTAACATTCATTTACTACAAAATTTAGTCTCATGTGTAAAAATGCTTTATACCACAAAATGCATGCAATAGTTTTGTAATAAGTATCTAGAAACTTATTGCATTACCTGAATTGAAATGAATCGATGTTTAGAATTTAGACTATAGTAGAAAATAATGCAAGATGTTATTTGTCTCAAGCAGTTTCCTAATCGAAATCCAAAATGGAAACGTATTTATTGGCAAATTATTTTGTTCAAAAAAACATTCTTATTTTTTTTGCAGAAATAATTTATTTAAAAAAAATCTTTAAACTACATATGTCACAGACATACAGTTTATACATGATATATGTCGGTAAGTGGTTGTTGAAATGCAGTGGCGTAGCGTGGGTAAATGGTGCTTGGGGCATACATAATTTTTTCGCCGCCAGTGGCTTAGCAGATATAAATGGCGACAGGGGCATGGTGTTATTTTCTCGCCCCTGATAAAGCATTATTGTTTTTTTTCTAAATAGTGCCCCCTTTTTAAACTATTAGCCCTTACATCTATATCCTACTAAACCCACCAGTAGCTACGCCACTGCTAAAATGCTCTTGCTAAGAAAACGCCTCATTACGCAATACATGCGAATGGTTTTTAAATTTCACTGTCGAATGCGTCAGCAGATGTCTTTAAAGATTTTAGACAGTAAAATGTTTTATTGTAAAAGTCACATGCAAGCGGTTTCTCATTCCTATGTGTCCGTAAATGCGTATTTAAATTCGGCTTCTGGGAAAATGCTTTATCACACACATTACATACAAACGGTTTTTCTTTAGTATGCAAATTCTAAGGCTGAGTAAGCGCTTTACTGCATATGTCGCATGCATACGGTTTCTCTTTCGCATGCGTAAGGAAATTTGTTTTTAAATGCGAATTCTACGTAAATGCTTTCTTACAAAAGTCACAAACAGTTCCTCTTTCGAATGCGTCCGTAAATCTGTCATTAAATGCGACTGTTTAGAATATACTTTATGACACACATCATATGCAAACGGTTTCTCTTTCACATGTGTCATTAAATGATTGAAAATGTGATTCAAAAAGCACATTTTGGTTAGTAAGCTATTTGCACAAAAAGCGGGGATATAGACCCGCTATTTGTAGGAATGCACAATTCTGAATAATTCAAGTCTAATGTTGTGAAAAAATATAAAAGTTTTGAACTAATGAGATTTAAAACATAATTTTTAATGAGACATAATAAAATGCAAAAAAAAAAAAAAAATTAAGAGCAGTGCCTATTAATTTGGAATATAATAAGGCATACTGAAGATTCCTTGAAAGAATTAAAATAAATAAATAATTAAAAAGATATCTTTCTTACAAGACTTATAGATTTTGCCAAAGTTACGATCCATATTTACAAACTGATTCTAAGAAAAGAAATCAAACAGATCAGTCCAAATTAGGCAACTGTTTGTGGTCCAATCTAGGTAACTTTTGGACAATAGGAAAAAAAGTTTTCCTACCATTAAAACTATTTTAATAAAATCATTATAGTAAATTGTAAAGACACAAACTTCCTATCTGAGGATAAAATAACACATTTTCCTACTTACTTTAAAAGTGTTAAAGTAATTAATTGACGATACCTAAATATAAACACTTGATCTTTAACTGTAACCACATAGCACTCTCTTTTAAAAATGATTTCATACACCACATTTATATCGTTGAAATATAATTTGCCCATTTTACGGCCCGAATAATGAAGATAATTGAAAATACGATACCGATACCAATCTACGCATCGGTCTAAATTCGGCGACTGCCGAACATTACATTAAATTCACCGAAAGTCTATTTTGACGAAATTCTGGCCTACATTGTCAAGGTGAAGAAGAGGAAGCAGAGTTTCTCGTACAGTCACAGGATCTCATTTCCGCTGGATTTCTGTTTGCAGAAACAGTTGAACCATAATATTTATAAAGGAAGTGTAGCTAAAGTTGATGAGTTGAGAGCAGCCATAGATGGAGAATGCTCTCAAATGACAATTGGTATAATTAGTGACATCTGCAATTCGAGCGGTTGGGATTATCAGCAGACCTAGATATTAACGACAAAGTCGACAATATCCAAGTAGTAATTCTGTGAAAAAGCAGATCTCGCGTCCAAAAAGATCTATTCTAGATCGCAGTCTTGAAAGGTTTAACCATTTTTTTCTCAAATGCAAATTATCTACACGAGTCTCTGTAACTAATAATATTCACAAAATTGCAATTAAATGTCTGCTTTTATCCGTATTGACAAAATTGCAATTAAATGTCTACTTGTATCAGTAAAAACAAAATTTCAATTAAATGCCAAATTCAAAAAAAATATATTATAGAAGGCACTGTGAATATAGTTTCAATAAAGCTGAATATTACATGAAACGGAATCATTTAACCGGTCACCATCTGGAAAATCTATTAAAAAATAAAAATGATGGGAGGCAGTATTTTTCAAACAGCCGCTGATGTTAAAGGCGTAGGTAGAACTACTTTACTCGCCTGACTCTTTTGTTTCTCTTTGTTACTCGCAATACTCTTGTTTCTCGAAGTTACTCGTGATTCTCTTCTGTTTCTTTGAAATACTAATGTATGGAAAATTGGCGAAATAAAATGAAACTAAGGTTACAATTAAAATTGTTTTATTTCTTAATAAAATATATTGCAATGTCAATTCTTTTGTTTTGAATTCTTAAATCGTGCGTGGATATGTTACAAATCTGCGTAG
>BGPR01001476.1:190326-251638 GCA_013235015.1 Araneus ventricosus | reverse complement strand
ATATGATGTCAGTATATTTTTAGGAATTTTTTTTAAAGTTTAGATACATAATTTGAGCTCGTGGAAAAACTAAAATTTGATTTTTCTCAAAATTAGATTTTATGCATATTTTTCAAACTTCAAACATGATAACTCAAGATATTATCATTCGATTGTTCTGAAATTTTGTGAACACTTTCTTCAACTTTTTCTCTAGTGAATGTACTAGAATAATGTTTATTGTAACAATATTTTTTAAATTATGGTCTTTTATTTGAAAAATAACATAGAAAATTTGCTGAAAATCTTATAATGATTGTTCGATTAGCTCTAAAATTTTTATTTATCCAAAGAATATTAAGATTCTAGTACAAGCACTAGTCCATAGTATGTAGTTTATTTTAGTATTAGTTTTATTTCAATTATTACAAAAGTTTGACCTGTAGCATGTTTGAAGTTTTGGGAAATTTCCTCTAAAAAGCAGCAGAAATTCAAGAATTTTGTAAATTTATAATAATTTATACTCCAAAATCATACGCTAATATTAATCTTTATTAAATTTGAATCTAAAAAACATATTTTGGTGTTTCTATTTCACAATTTAAGAAAAAAGTGCTCCGAACGTGTTCGGATACCTTAACAAACTGGTGATAAAAGATGCGTCCAAGGGTCAAACAGGAATTCAAACTTCGAAGTACGGTCGCATTCTGTTTGATATTTGGTACACACAGTCTTCATAAATTCTTCAGAGCATGCGGGTACACCAAGAATGAGCAGAAATGTAATAATATTGGCACAACTATCGAATAGTTGTTGTTAATTTATTTGTAAATTGATAATCGTATTCTGGACGGTGAATTCTCTGTACTTTTGAAAAACGTTTTGAAAACTTTTACTTAAACTACTTCTCAATCCACTCTGTGATTAGTTAAGGAGATGAGAGCAACATGACTACGTAAAATGGTCAGATATTGTTCCTGGAAATATGAATGCAAATCATAATTGTTTTGGGACTGTCTATGTATGTGTATTTAAAATGATATTTTTTGAATTGTTAATTTTCGTTCTGAAATATAACATTTGTTGTGCAGGTTCCCATAATATATTGTGAAAGTACATTTTTAA
The DNA here is from genome assembly GCA_013235015.1 of Araneus ventricosus. NCBI lineage: Eukaryota > Metazoa > Arthropoda > Arachnida > Araneae > Araneidae > Araneus > Araneus ventricosus. The sequence goes on along the minus strand of BGPR01001476.1, from coordinate 250,534 downwards.
CAAATCATTTGCAAATTAAAATAGAACACCAAAACTAAAAAAAAACCGTTTACATCAAGTTTGAAACAATAAAAAAATATACATATGAAATGCCTGTGCAAATAATTCTTTGACTCTAGAAACATCATTTGCCAACAACTTTGCTGAACTTTCTATAATATTGATATCCATAGAAAGCTTTCCACTCGGAATATAGGATAGTACAAGCTTATATTTCTGCAAATAGCTCGTAATCGCTTCCAATATCTTTGTTTTATCCACAGTTTGAAGCGAAGAGTCGGTCAGATATCTTAAAACCAGCTGAAGCCTTTTATCTTGGTTTTTATCCTTCAACAACTCAGTCTTCAACTGAAAATTAAGTAAATGATAATAAGATTTGAATGAATAGTTGAATATGAAACTAAAACTTACAATATGATTAATATCGAGGACACAAGAGCATCCCAAGAACAATATATTTCATTTTTATATTCTCTTCAGCTTTAAGAAACATTTTTATTATTTTCACTAAGTTAAGACAAAGCAACTAGAACATATTATCAAAGTTTATGCTACTCAAATTATTTTTTAAAAAATAATAAAAAATTCTTTGGAACACTCATTTGTTGTTTCCTAAAATAACAAAAAGTATTAGTCATTTACAAAATATCGATGGAAAACAATATTTTTTATCCCGTCGATCGCACAACTTAGAAGATGACGAAGGCAAGGAAAAAAACGAATATTAAAAAACAAAAGTCAATTAACACTGTTGTTAAAAATTTTGAAAAGAAGTAAACTATTGCACTTAGAAATTCAAAACACAAAAATATTTTGACATCAAATATTGTCCGATAAAAACTGCTATTAATAATTGGATCCAAAATATTAAAACGGTTGATTATTCTTTGATCAAATTAATTTTTTTAAAAATTATCAAACGAGACATCATAAGGAAGGGCTTAGATATCGTAATAGGAGAGTGCTACGGACATCTAATATACAATATAAAAAAATTTAGATGCGATAAAATTCCTGCTACTTAAACTTAGAGTGGAACTAAAATGACAGTAAAGAGAATATACAGAAGATGCACTGTAATCGTAGAACTATTGTTATAAACTTTAAGAGAGATATATACTTATAATTGAAAAAATGCTTTATTTGAAGCAAAAAATTGTTTTTAGGCTGCTTGAGTATTGAACTGCTGAAAAAATTCAGAAATCTAAATTTTTCTGTAGACCATCAGTCCTAATTGTTGAGTGAAGTAAAACAATTTGGGCACTCTAAAATTGGAAACAAAGGACGAGTTATGAAGCTTTGAATGTCTTTATTTTATGCCATTTCTACGCCCGCCACAAGGAAGCTCTTGAGGAATCGCGTCAAATTGAATTTACGCATAAATATGTTATAAGATTTTAAATTTCTTTATATTAAATGACATGAGGAGAGAGAGCGCATTGAAAAGAGCGTTAATATTTACTTACTTGCTTAGAAGTGATTTATTTGTTTATATCTTTGTTGCACGTAAATATTTTTTACATGCAGGGAAAAAAGGAGCGCGGGTTAGATTTTTACAATTTTATTTGAAAGCAACAAGATGAAAATCTATCGTTAGCGTATGAAATGCTTGAACTTATAAATGTCACTTTAGATGCTAAGGATGTCTATCCCTAGAAAATCCTCATAATACTGGGTGTAGCTAAACTGATGGCTATAACTTTAACCCCTTCAGACCTGGTGTCTGGTATACCGGACATCAACTTTGAACAGCTCCTATTTATTCAATAATTGACGAAATTACATGCTATTTTTTTAATTTGATTCTCGATTTTCTTAGAAATCTAATCGTTGCAAGAATTTTTCGTTTCGGGCGTGGAATCATTTTATTTTTTTTAGTTTTTCCAAAAAAAACCCGAGAAAATGATCGTTCTTCCAAAAATGGAGCTCAATGGTGAATTTGTTTTTCAAGTAATTTCTTGTTTTTAATCCTTTTTTTACTATTTAAAATTCTTCTACAATGTTTTATTATCCTTTGACAACCATTTTAAAGTGAAATTTGTGTGATTTGTTTGCCTTTTTTCAGTTGAAATTCCGTTCGGATACCGGACATGGGATAACTTTTTTTAATTTTTCATCTACAGGCTTGAAATTTCATTTATGCTTTAATCTTTGCAGTAGTACACAGTACGCCAAAGGAAAAAATTCTAACTCCATTATTTCTTAATTCCGACTGAAGGGGTTAAGGCTTGAACTCGCTAAAACAAAAACAAAAAAAAAACTTCCACAATTCAATGTGAGGTCAGAATGTAAGTGGTGAGCAGAGATTGGGCGCTTTCTCTATAGTACCCACTTAATTGGACCCTATTTTTTACCAGACTGTGTATACTGACAGAAGTACCTCAAATTCCTTCAGCAGGTGCTGCTTGATTTACCTCGAAATGGATTTTCTCAGGGGACAGCTAAAATGCGTCATTTACGGAAACCAATCGAGTAACCAGAGAAGTTTATTGCTCAAATTAGAGTCGCACTGCAGACTGTAGCGAAATGCCAAGAATCATCCAACAGTGGTCGATTCCGATTGCAGCTAGTGGTCAATCATTTTACAAATTTGCTGTAAAGTTTTCGGTAATAAAGATTATATGTCTTTCTATTTGTTTGTCTTTACTGTTCCCCATTTTCACCCCGCAGGCACCTTCTCGCGGCTGCCCACTTATTTTCGGACAACACATTTCATTGTGAAAGTTGTTTGCTTTCACGAGTTCTATCACCCCTTAAAGTTGCGTCCATCAGTTTAGTTACACGTTGTTCGCGACAAAATATACATCAAATACGTTTTCCAGAGGATATTTTGTGCTGAGCATGAAAGAGTACCTTAATTTGGCCATACGTCTTTGGTGAAACTTTAGCTTCTACTCAGTGCATAGCTATTTTATGGGGGCCATTATCTGATAACTTGGAGGAATCTTCTTCACTGTGGGATTTGACAAGAATTTCGTTTCAGCATGATGGAACGGCCGCAAACATACCTCTCCCATCATGCACTTCCTTCATTAATTCTTTTAGAAGTAGCATATTTGGATAGGGAGATCCCTGCGAGTTGTTCCTAAGATTTCTAGACTTCATCCTTTAAAATGAATTTCTTTCGGATTTCTTAAAACAATGTCTACGAAAGAGAATCCGCGAGGACAGCAAAAATTAAAAAATCATGTTCTCATTACATTTAAATTCATTACAACATTCTTTTGCATAATAATGTACAAGAAGAATATGTTTCGCTGGGTATTTTTTGAGTATTTCATCTATACAAAGGCACTTCAAGCAAATATTAATGTAAAGCGATTTTTCATTAGCTTTTTCGCTAACAACTTTCAGATATATGTGACACAGCCGTTTCTTACTAGATCCCGACGTCACATATATTTGATAGACGTAAAGTCTATTCCAATTGATGTCATAAAACATCTTGGGCTATGGTGGACACTTTCCTCAGAAGACCCTGGTAGCTAAAGGATTAAAGTTCTTCAGATTGTTGGTTATAATCTGGGGCTCAATTTCTTAGGGGGGCCCTTTGGAACATTACGCAAAAGATCTTGTAAATTTTGAGATTTTAATCCCTAAGAATTAAAATCGTATAACTTTGAGTGCTTTTAATCATTATAATTACATTTTGACGAATAATTTACTATTGTATTATTTAATTCTTGTAAGTAGTTTAATTAATATTTGTTCATAAATAAGATTCTTTGAATTCTGTAATTTTATCTTCATATTTTAAATACACATACATAGACATTATAGAATTATGTTAACGATTCGTTGCATGAAATGAAACGTAATTGGCTGTTTTTTCAGCAAAATTACTTTGCGTATTAAATAAATAATTAATATTTTTCTACACAACATTAAATGACTCATAAAACTAAATTTCAGCTGTATCTATATATCTGCTTCACGCTATGCATTTGAATTCTTGACAAACAAAATTTCACAGTGGCATTTTTAATTTGATCCACTCATTTCGAGATAGATGATAATCTTCCCCAGAAATAAATTTGTATACCACTCGCATTTATTTTAAACACCTATGCCTAAGCCACCGTCAGTTTTAGTCTTAAAACCTTAGAAGCTTTTATTACTTCTTTTTTACTAAATTTTTAAATTATACGACAGGGAGAATGTATATAAAATTATAAAAATTTAGAATTTCTAATTTAATCAAAATATATACTTTATTAAACGACTTAAAATATTTCTTCACATCATCTAAAGCATGTTTCCACTTGTAAATATATAAGGTGTGGCTAGAAAATAACCGGATTGCTTCTATTAAAGCAGAACAAAAAAAAAGTCAAGGATAGGCCTCGCATGGCTGTGTTACGTGTGTCTCTCCCTGTACAATTTGCTGAAGTTTTAACCCTGCATATTAATCCGACAGCTGAAATCTTAAAGTGGAAGTTTTTCTTTCTTGTACAGTCGTCAACAACAAAAAAAATGGACATCTCTGAAACTCTGGAATTTATTATCAGGTCTCCACAAAGCTAGTGTCGATGTCAATGGCTCAAGATGACAGGTTTATTCAGATAAAAAAACTGATTAACGGAGTTAATTAACATAGATAAATAACAGCTATCACGGAATTTTCTCATTACACGTATAAATTTTTTTGCTGATTCAACTCCCCGACATGAAATCAGCTTCCCCAAAAACTTTTATGGAGTTTTGATTACACTTTCGAGAGTTATCCTTGTTAATTGAATTTTAGGAACTTTTGACGAGATCTCGGAAAGTATTATGTATTTCTCAAAAAATTTTTCACTCACAAAAATAATACTATTTTTTTACATAAAGTCATGAAAAAATGCATAATTTTTAAACATGACTGTGAAAAAAATTGAATTGAAACATAGTAACATTTTAAGTTGAAAGCAAAGCTGAGTCGGTATCCAAAAGCTCAAGTGCATATCCATAATAGTTTCCTAAATATTTACAAAAAACTGCAAATTTCCACTGTTGACAGGTTACGCCCACCTTTTCAGGGGAAGAATTTCATGAATCACCAGCTTCATGAAAAGTAAACTGATAAATACAAATAAATTTAATATTCTGTTAAAATTTTACTATGTCACATGTTAAAATTTTACTTTTTATGTTAAAATTTATGTTAAAATTTTACAATTTTTTTAAAATTTTAAAAAGTTACAATTCACTTTTTTTCAAAGTCATGTTTAAAATTTTTTTTAAAATTATTCCTTCTTTTATTTATGAATTTTTTCATGACTTTATGTGAAACAATAGTGTTCTTTTAGTCAGTGAAAAAAAAGTTTGAGAAATACATAATACTTTCCGAGATTTCGTCAAAGGTCCCTAAAATTCAGTTAACATGGAAAAGGCCATTTTTCAAAACCCTATAACTCTCGAAATTGTCATCAGAATTCTATAAAAGTTTTTGGGGAAACTAATTACATGACAGGAAGTCAATTCAGTGAAAAAATTGATAGGTGCAATGGGAAAATTCCGAGATAGCTGTTAATTAACTATGTTAATTAACTCGGTTAATCAGTTTTTTATCTGAATAAACCTGTCATCTTGAGCCATTGACATCGACACTAGTTTTGTGGAGACCTGATAATAAATACCATAGTATCAGAGGTGTCCATTTTTTTTTTGTTGACGACTGTACGTATGCGGAACTTGAAATTCCTTCTTAAAATTAGGAAATTTGCGACAAAACTCATTCGTTTAACAGCAAGTGTACATAGTTAAAAAGTTTAAAAGAGAGTCTAGTATATATGGACTATGACCCAGGTCCTTGCTGACAAAGTTCGATAACTGTTTTTGACACCAGAGGTATTGTGTCCATTGCTTGGGAACTTATACGCCAAACAAGCAATAAACAATTATCAGAAGTGTACTAACTACTTTATTGTAACATGTACGGTGGAAGATATATTATTTGTGGAAAAAAATCAATGTTTCTACACTTTGACAATGCCATAACCCACAATTCAGTGAATTTCAAGATATTTTTGGCCAAGCATGGGTTCCCCATCATAGAAAACATAACCTATTAACTTGATGAAACCTCCTTCCCCTCTTTTCATTAATCATGGTCATGTCAGTGCTAAAAGGGACTAGATTGGAGACTGTAGATTCAATGAAAGCAAAAGTGGCGGAGGCGATGAAAGAGTTTCCAGGAAATTACCTCAAGAACTTTTTCAACAATGGAAATTCTTTTGGGCTGGGGATCGAGGGACAGAGAACATTGATAGTGATAATATCAAAATTGTAAAAATATTAATAAATTATAAAAAATAAAAATTTTCAAAAAGTAACCAGTTTTTACGCCTATCTCTAACTGTTCAGAAATCAACTATTAGTTCACGGTTAAAATGGACACACCAGATATTTCGTAATGACAGACAAATTATAATCTAGAGATACAAGGGTGGATCTAAAATAAACGATACTTAAATAAAAGACTTTTCTGAAATATTACTTATCAAAAAAATAATTATTATTTTTATAATTTTTTTAACTTAAAACTTATTATTTTTCTATATATATTTTAACTTCTGCAAACATTTTCAAAAATAATGGGAGGTTTTTTATTTCTATATGATAAAAGAAGTCGGGTGTGTACGAAACCAACTGTGCAACAATTATTAAGCTTCTGCAACTGACGAAAATTCTTCTTCTCCTAACGCTTCTTTGAGAGATCGAAAAAAAATGATAGTCTGAAGGAAGTAAGTATGGAATATAGGGAGGAAGTTCTGGTGTTAGCCAGTGAAGTTTTCTTTAATTTTGTTTGTATTGCACCGGGTGTGTGAGGTTTCACAATGACTTGGAGCCTTCTGTCAAAATACGATTTAATCCGAATATTGAATTTCACTATAGCATATCTTATGGCCATTTTATGACTGATTTCCTGAACTGTTGTTTGTCAGTCATCAAGAAATAAGGTCACAAATTTTAAGAATTTTCATTTTAGTTACACTTGTTTTCGGGTCACAATTCCGAGGCAAATTTTCAAGTTCTTCATGGCCATTTTTAAAAACCTTTTGCCTGTCCCATACTTTAGACGTTGATAAGGTGTCATAGGAACTGAACTAGGCATTCACTCTGAACCAAATTTCAGTAGGTTTGACATTTCATTCGTTAGAAAATTAATGATTACACTCTGTGCAGCTGCGTTAGAAACTTTGTGTCCACCCATCGGTCTATCAAATAAATCTCGAATACAAGTAAATATGAATGCCTGTCTGTCTATTGCGGATCTATAGAACAGATCGTTAAACCTACAGCTACCAAATAAGGCACATGTATACTTTGGAGTGTGGAAATGTAAATCTTGGGAAAATGATTTTTTCAAATTGTAATTCCAACAATTTCATTTACATAAAACCGGTTTTAAAACATACAAAAAAGCACTTTCTCACTAATGAATTATAGAATTTGGTATTAAATTATATAGCAAAATTTAAATTTTTGAAGTGGAATTTGTCAAATAAATTCGACAAAAGAAGATTTTTTAAAAAATAAGCATTACCATTATTATTAATAGATTTTTTCTTTGTCATGATCATATCTAGTTCGTGATCTTAGGCGGTTTTTGCACAGTTCAATAGAAAATAGATGAAAGCTACGTTTTCTGCGATGAAGTCGGTTTTGTGGACATTAGTCAGTGTCAATGAGACAAGATGTTTAGAGGCTTTGGGGAAAGTCAATATAAATAAAAAAAGATAGAAATGTGGAAAAATTTGAGAGTATTAGTCCATGTAACTTGCAGAAAAAATTATACCAGACATGAACCGCTTGATTTTAAAAGTGGACTTCTGCAAACTCTGCCGAAATTACTTTTTTGCGGTTTTGATTCTTTGAAGGTAGTTGCATCGTTTAGTGTAAAATCGGAAATTCTGCCATTCACAGTCATGTTGTTAAAGCATCAATGTTTCGGTATGACGTTAAAAGTGAACTTCTGTGCAGAAGACCCCTTTTAACATCAATTTTGCTGTCCATTGCTAGACGGCCAGTATATATATTTTAAAAAATGCTTGAGCGACCACTTTTATAGAGAAACAAGGCAAAAGAATAAAAATTGACGTTTAAAATTTCTGAAAGTTGAATAATTCCTTTGCCATTTAAAGTACATAAGCTCTAATTTCCGAGTCCTACTTGTAAGAATATTAATGGGATTAGGGAACATAAATTTCGTTAAAAAAACCTAGAAAAAAAATTTCAGACTGATCAATGAACCTATGACGATCAAGAGAAAGATTAAGACTAGCAAATTGTATTATATCGGAAAAAATTGAATGCATTCCAGAAGAACACCATCCCTTAAGGCAAGATATCCAAATCTACCGAGAGGATTATCAAGTGACATTCTTCAACAGGACTAACATTCATTTACACCACTTTAAAAAAAAATTATTTACTTGTTTTAAAATCTGAATTTTGCTAAAAATGCAAAAATTTTGAATTGTATTTCAGTTCTTTGAGTTCAAATTTAAATTTACTTACAAATAAACAATTTTGAATTTGTTTAATATTTCCTTGAATTTTTAAATCTAAATTTTACTTAATAAGCAGTAGCTACCTTTCAAAATTTAAATTTATTTCGAAATAAATAGTTTTTAAATTTTACTTGAGTTTTACTGATATTCTAGGCTTTATAATAATTTTCCTGTTACTTTTTTGTTTCAAATCTTAATTTTACTTAAAAACGAATAACTTTTAAATTTCATTTTATTTTGAGTCTTTAAATTTAAATTTACTCACAAATAAATAAATTTTGAATTTTAGAAAAGTTCCATTGGTATTCCTGGCTTTATAATATTTTATTCCCCGAAATTCTGAAACGGTCATACTGTTTGATGTTAAAAGGTATCTTCTACTAAATTTAAATTTGAATTTTTGCAAAAATTAATATTTATAATATTTTTTGGTTGTCATCAATTGGTTTAATTTTTACTGTGGAACATATTAGAAATATCTTGCACTCTAATTTTAATGCTGTTTAGAGCCAATCCGTTTTTATCTTCAACTGTAAAATTTTAAAAATGTCAGAATCAACCAGAATCAACTGATTCTCATGGAAATTACGTTTCAGTATCTGTACCTAGAGGAACAAATGCAAGAAACCCTCCTCAGAAGTAATATATATCCATTCGACTTTAAAAAATGCTGTTTTTATTTAGGGGAGACGGTTGATAAAGAAGCTTAGAAGAAGAAACCACATCGCTACTCAAAAATATGCCAAGTGGAAACTGTCCCAAAAAATGCAATTATTCGGAGTATGTGCGCAAACACGTGAGACAAGTGGGAAATAAAGTTCTAAATCGAATTGACAGGGAATGCGACCTGATTCCGGACGATGCACAATATCATAAAAACTGTAATAAAAAGTTTTTAATCGTTAGTTCAAGTATACTAGGCAAGCCATCTGAAAATGTAATCGAGAGACCTGTTGACTAGTCGAAGTTAGAGGCTTTCAATAAATTATGGAACTTCTTGGATAACAAAGATGACTGCCAGTATCTGCCGTCGGACCTTATGGAGATGCTCTTACATTTCCTCACCGTTAGTGACAAGTTGTATCGTGAAAAGCATCTGCGGAAGCTTCTAACAGAAATCCACGGAAATATCGTTCTTATTTATCCCAGCATTAAATGTTTCGGGACTGTTGCTTCTTTTAAGCCAGTTGCCTTCAAGATTTTAACTGACAATTGGTACGCCGCCCGAAAAAAAAGACGCCGTTCATTGAAAAAAGAGGATTATAGACGCAGCTATTAGCATCCTCCAGGAAGAAATAAAATCTAAAGTTAATGATTCCTAGACATATCCAACCTGCGAAGAAATATCGAAAGGAGGAGAAAATAAAGTAGGTGAGATGTTCACTCGCCTGCTTTCTGGTTTGATGAAATCAGTAAAAGGTTCAACAAAGGTGCATTGTGACATTTTTTCTGCAGCTTTTCATTAAATTCATTGATATAGTTTCAAAAACACGAAATTGATGAGCTGTCCAAGGTAATAGTACGATTAGGCGGATTTCATCTGCATATGAGTTACATGGATGCAATGGGTACAATCATGGCTGCATTGGCCTCGAAGAAATATGATATGAGGTACTTTCTAAGAACGCTGTAGTCCACATGGCTCATGGGCATATTTATAAAAGAGCATTAGGAGCTCGTTCGCTTTCTCAAGCAGCAATCGCTCATTTCACTTGAAGTATTGCGAAAAGACGGAATTTTAATCGGTTCTGCTTCTAACGGTCTGTTAATTCGGTTATTAATCGGTTCTAACTCTCAGGGGAATTCACAAAAGAAGTGATAACCTTGTCTTCCTCTGAATAATATCTTCTGTCAAAAGTCAAATCCTTACTGAGTGCTGTATCCAGCGCCATACAGACATTAGAAGAAATAATCAGTACAGTTAAATTATGGCTTCAGTATTTCAAGCAAGTTTTTGTAATACATAACTTCATGAGAGCCGAAAAATAGGCGACGGGAATCTTCATCTATACTCCGCCCAACGTATGTTAGTTTACCTGCACGCAACTGCGCATAGTCATTGCGCTCAATCCATCTGCGATACCGAGGATCATGTCCAAATTAAACGTACCAGTGCCTGAACCAGAGGAAATTACCCCCAAAAAAGAAAATTTTAATTAAAGATACAAATTTTTCAGACATATAAAACAATACAAGATTATTTATGCGGGTTATTTTTAAATTTTTACTGAATTCCATCAAGTTATAAATTTCCGAGCAAATTCATTCTATTGTGAAAAAAATGCTGATTATGTATATTTTCTGAAATGCTGACTTTGAATTTTGTAATCAAACCTATTTTTATGTTAATAAAATTATATCAACTCTCTATTTCAGATTTTTTATAGAAGTAATGAGTTTTTCTTCCAAAAAAGAAACGTTTGACACCAACAGCACCTCTCTATAATTGTCCATTGCTGAGTTATGGCGTTTTGAGGGAAACTCCAAGATGGCGGACGTTTACTCAAAATTTAATAATGTTGCACAAGCAGGATTTTTTGGGATTTTTCTGAGCGAGTACAAGGGGACATAAAGAACATATTTTAGAAGGAATTGGCTTTATAATTACTATTTCCGTCTCCAATATTAATTTGTCTATATTATGATAATCATTAACTTAAAAAATAGAATATTTTCACACATTTTAAATGCATTTCGCGTGTAACACACTTACTCTTCCTTATTAAAATTATATGCTCAACCAATCTTTCGACAAACCGAATTAGAATAACACAAATAGAACTTTAAATTAAATAAAGCATTGATATAACTTTTTGCCCCGATTAAAGTTTTCTGATTGCGCATAATTATCGTTTACATATTTTCTGATATTGGCTCAACTTTCGTGGATTATTGCATTTTTTATTTCAAAAATACCTTTTTCATGCATTTCAGATTGTTTCAATATTGTATCAAGAAGTTCAAAAAAGAAGTTCATTAAAGAAGTGGCAGAGGATGAATGCATTCATTTATAATCCTGTAAACATTAGATTTTATTTTCCAAAAGGCAAACTTTAAAGTTTGAATTGATTTAAATGAAGATTATCTATTTCTACTATTTGATTTTGGATGCATTTGAATTTTTTTCTTGATTTTAGAAATGTTTGATCTAAAAAACATCTAAAACTTCACAATTTTAAGAATTTTACTAGATTTAAAGCAATTATTTGTTGGAATCTTCAGTTGTATCCATCATACTTTAAAAAGCTAACAGTTTATTATATTTAGAAATTCTTCATCGGATAGCTTTAATTCTAATTAATATAATATGCAAACACAATAAATACTTTTAACAACTTGCTGATTTTAAGTTTTACTGATACAACTGAATCATTATAACTAATAAGTTGGGGAACCAGCTTGTCACCAAAGGTGGATAGTAAATGGATATATGTAAAATATAGCGAGGCCAAATTATTATTTAAACTGCAAGAAACTTATCACGTTCGCTGTATCAACATATATTAAAATCATTCAACCATATTAAGAAAGTCTCGTTTATAATAAGCCTTTAGAACACTAGAAGCATAGTTTAGCAAGCTGAGAGTGCTACATATATTGTGACGATTATTCGCATTTATTGAAATGACGAACACTCAGATAATGCGAATACACTTGTAGTATTTATCCATGCTTATAATCACGTTTGCTGGATTTATAGAAATAAAACTGAAGAAATATTCACAACTTACCTTTTCAACATCTTCAGATGTAAATTGTTCGACGAATCTACAAAGAGCAATGGCTTGAGAATCAATAGTTTCAGTGTCATCCTTGTTCAATGCATGCATCAAGTCATCCGAGCCACTGATCAGTGTAATTGTCTTCAGATTTCCTTCACAGTTTTGACTTTGCATTGCCATTTCGAACGCTACGCTTCCACCTAGCGAATACCCAACAATATGGAAAGGACCGGTCACACGCTCCATAATAAGCTATAAATACATAATTAAAATAATATATATAGATTTAAGCAAATTGGATTTAACAGATTGAAAAAATAAACCATCTTTATTTTTTGCTGAATACAATTTTTTTTTCTCTGATCACTTTAATTTTATGACTGTGACATCTTGTGTCTTGGTTTTATTATGGAGATTAATATACACAATGAACAGACGAGATGCTAAGCTGCGATTATAAAAGATGCTTAAATATCTAGGACAATTTGAAGTTGAAAAGTGCTTTAATCAGGAAACCATGAATATCAAACTATGTCATAAAAGGCTTAATTGGAATTAAGAACAGCCGTAAAGTGATCTATGTGGCCGAAAAAGACGGATATCAAAAATGTGTCACATTTATAACATTGATAACATGAATATATAATTTGCTTAAACTTACTTTCAAATACCAAGATGCAAGAGACCCTATGTCTGTGTGAGGTACATCATCTGTCCAAACTAATGCAAATGCAGGCTTTTTCAACTCGATAGTAAGGGACTGGAAGTAGTTTACATCTACATCTCCTATACTTACAATGAAAATGGGATCACCCGGTACATAATTTTGGACGACTAGTAGTGGTTCCTTGTGCTGCAGAAATGGAGTTAAATTTACATGATCGCTTGAAAACAAGGGTACGACATTAGTCTCTTTACTCATGCGTTTTTCTATTAAGGCTTTAATATCCTTCAGAGTCGAATTTCTTACATCTTCCAAACTTAAGTTGATATCAGTATTAGCATCGAAGAAGTGCTTTAGTTCAAGTTTAGTAAAAGAATCTATGCCGAGATCTTCTAACTTTTTCGTGGGATCGTCAAAGATAGAAATATCCACACCTGAAAAATTTAGTATCATAAAGTCATTAAAGTGTTGTACATGTTTTACAAAACACACATAAATTAAAATTAAGACACTGACCAACTTTGTATAGAAAACTGGCGCAGGTTAAGTAAAATCTGAAGTAAATTGCATAAAAGGTAGTAAGTACTATGTGAGAAACATCCGAACATCGGTTTATTTCAAAACTTAAAAGGTTTAATAATGATATAATAAACTTCAATAGATTGTAAGATTTAAAAAATTGGGTGTGTGCCAATAGCAGGGTTACACCCATTACAGAACTCTGAATAGTATTAAATTTTTCTTATACATTAAAAGAAAAAATTAGTCCTTCTTGTGCTTATTATTTTATCACTTCAGCATATAACACTGGAAATTTGGCAATCAGTGTTGAAGTTAAATTTAGGCACATGAGCAACATACAATCAAGTACCAGAGAACCTAGTGCAAAGAAGTTTTTTCAAAATGCACAGCAGAGTCATATATGCTCATACTCCGATGTTTAGCCAATGTGTATACTAAACGATGGACATCCATAGTAACAAACAGAGTTATTTGCGGAGTGACAATGACAGTAATAAAGATTTAAGTGATTTTCAGTTCGATTTCATACTTGACATTCGTGAGATGGGTCCTAGCATTTCTAAGTGCAACATAAAATTTGGATTTCTGCGGACTATCATTGCAAAGGTGTTCTCGGAGTACAAGAATTCCAGCAACGCACCGCACTAACTACATTAAAGTATCCTTAAAATGTTGTTAAATGAAAGTGATCAAAGTTAGACGAGCAACACGGTCGGAGGTAACATGAAATTTGCATGCTAGACTTTCAAGAGGCATCAGCATCTCGACTGCGGGATTTGAGAGCCGACGGCCAAATCGAGTTCTCATGACAAATGCAAGACGCATAGATATGCATCTCATCAGGTACGTTAACAACGACACCGGGCAACTTGATGACTGGGAATCGACTAGAAGCTAGTTGCGTAAATTGACACGCGCATTTCCTTTTGATTCGGGCAAAGACAAGGCTCGTGTGTGGCACAAACCACATGAATACATGGATCCCACCTTTCCACAAATGAACCGTTTAATTTTAAAAGAAGAATTCTGCAGACTAGAAAGCAGACTGAACTTACTTTTTTTGCATTTTTGATGCCATGAAGGCAGTTGCATAGTTTGGTGTTATTAACACATTAAGATTACTGAGAACAGATTGTATAGTGGAAAAGTTTTGGATGGAACTAAACAATATTCATTAAAATTCTGTACTCTTATATTTAAATGTTTCACCTATAATTGTGCACTCTCAGAAACTCTTAAGTCAACGGTAATTTAACATTGACAATTGTCCTGTTCAAGCTTGGAGCTCAACAATTCATATTGAACAATTGAATCGAAATATCTCAATCTTAATTAAAATACGAAAAATTAATTTCCTTGCTGTTTAACACATGCATAATTATCTGAAAGCAATAACGACAGGAACTTAGACCAAACAGCCCCAGACATGAATGAGACTACACAAGAGAATGGACTTCAGTACAATACAAACAAAACATTTATTGATTGAAATCAAATTATTCATTTAGTTACACACTCATTTGATATGATTATATGTCGCTAACACACTTATTAAAGCCTTTTTTATTTGAAACAATACTAAAACTCAGTGTTTTACCAGATTACTATAATAATAGACATCACTACACAAAATTTTACACAAATTCTTATCCTAGGAAGACCCCACTACACATAACCAGTCATCACACTACACAGTTTAAGCAAGGCCAAAAGAATCCCGAAAGATTCTCGAAGAATTTTATTAGAGTTCCCTTGTTATTCCTGGCTTCTAATTATTTTTCCGTGAATTTTTTTTTTCTGTTATAAACCTGAATTTTACTTAAAAACGAGTAACTTTAAATTTTTATTTTATTTTCAGTCTTTATATTTAAATTTTCTCAAAAATAAATAAATTTTGAATTTTAGCTAAGCTTCAGTTTTATTCCTGGCTTTATAATGCTTTATTCCGTGAAATACTTAGACGTTCATGTTGTTTGATGTTAAAAGGGGACTTCTGCGAAATTTAAATTTGAATTTTTGCAAAAATTAGTGATTGTATTATTTCTTGGTTCTGATTATTTAGAACTGTGAGACGTATGAGAAATATCTTGCACCCTAATTTCGATGCTGTTTAGAACCCATGCGTTTTTTTCTTCTGTTGTAAAATTTTTAAAATATCAGAAGTCCCCTTTTAGCATCAATCGAATCAAATAACTGTAATGTCTTGTCTGTAATGTTGAGGGGTTTGCTTAGATGGATAACATGAGTTACCGCCGTATGTCTCAAAACTTCTATAAACAACTAAGAGTATGTGCATATACTTTCTAACGGGTCATACCCGTCCTAACCCTGCATTCATTCCTATGGACTGGGCCTGTTCCATCAGAATATGCTCCTTCATACTAGTGTCGAGACGTCGCATTATAGTTACAGACACATTCACCCAAATTCTGAATTTTGTCATTCCCAAGAAAGCCATAAATCTGAAGTATATTGACAAACATTTGGAATTTCATGCAACGCACTATCGAACAGAGAAATCGAAGAACTCAGATTACATCGAAATTTTGATTGCTGTACAGGAAGTAGGTATGTATTGCCTACAACATATTTCCAGAATCTCGTGGAACCCATGTCCCGTCGTATTTCTATTGTTCTACGCTTAATTTGTGAACCTCCGAATATTTGACTGATGTATCAGTTTTTCTGGCACTTATTTATAATACATAAGAGTAATGATAAAAAATTAGTTGATTTTTATTAGAAAATGAGCTCATAAATAATAAAACTCAGATTATCTTGACAAATAATTTGAATTCAAATTTGGGAAATTATCCACTTAATCAAAGACATTTTACATCCAATCATTTCCAATTGCAATAAGAATAAATAATCTCAATAAATCTGCTGAACAACATCCAAAACACCGTTCATAAAGGGAATTTAATTAAATAAAATAAGGTGCATAAGTATTACATAGGAGATAAAGATAATTCCTTTGAATTTAAACACTGGAATGAAAAAAAATTACCCAAAATGCTTGCTATCTGTGCTGCCAAATCTCCCGTCTTTTTTCTGATTTGCTGGACAGACACGTAACTTGTGACTACAGGGCAGTCTTGCTGGCAGAAAGCATCCAGGGTATCCAAACACGATTGAACACACTGCGGTGCAAAACCTGCAATCACCGCATCGTCTCCCATACGTCTGTGGACGATTCCGACTTCTCCAATTATTCCCCACTGAATGGCTAAACCTATTCAAATAATTAATAAAATTTCGTCATTTCTGTCATCCGTAAAAAATAAGTTTTGGTTGAATTCCGTTTGATACGTTTAATAAATTCAATAAAAAGAAAATTCTTTTAATTCAATTTTAAAATTTTGAATTAAAGAGTATACTTTAGAAGTACCATAGATTTACATTCCCCTTTAAATAATGGTCTAACGGGAGCAAATAATTTTTTTAAAAGGAATAGTAGTATAATATAAAATATTTATTTTTGCATTTTAAATTTTTAAGAATATGTACGAAATGTTCTAAAAATTAAATTATTTTCATTCATGATGCATTATTAATTTGAATTTTGCTCTGAAACTACTCTAATATAAGCATGCATATAAGAATCGAAAAAAATTCTTACAATACGCAGGGGAAACTTTCTGAAAATTTTAATTTATTTGAATATTAAGATTTAAAATCCAGTATGTGTTTTAATGATTACGTTTTTATTTTAATTCTTATTGCTAGAAAGAAAATCGACAATTAAAGTTAACATCGATCGAATTGTGCTCATGCAGGGTAATAATAAGGATGGGTCAAACGTCAAGAGGCAAATATCTCTTCATAAGATTCTGTTTATGAAAGAGTTTCGTTTATGAAACAACTGTGGAATCTGCAGAGGACCTCGTTGATAGAATTACAGTTGATGCTTCAGATGTGGGTGAGAAACCTGATATATTCACCAATCCTTCATCGCCACTGCCAGACATGCATTGAAGGTCATCTTGCCACTGAGCACTTCTTGCAATAAATATGGCCTAATAAATGTGAATTATTACTTCTAAGTTATTTTATTGTTTATTCTCGCTCCATCACATTGAATATTATATGCCCTCTTTCGCCTTAATTTATTTCTCCGACATGACAAGCCATTATGAAACTTGTTTTGTTTGGTAAGTGGCACCATCTTTTCCCATTTGTGTCATCTTCACCTTTCATATTGTTCAGGCAGATCCTTAAGAAGAACAAAGACTATTACAGACTACTGCAATAGGTCATATTTTACTGGAAATACTATAGGCACATTTCTTAATAGACTCTTGCTACTGAACAAATCATCCTTTAACATTTCTCGAAAATAGATATTCAGTGGTGTAAGATGGGAGAAATGCTAGAGGAATAGGAGGCCAGTGTCAAGTGAAATTATTCGTTCTAAGATGTTTTTCTGCAGCATAGCCTTCAAACGGTATGCCTGATAGTCTTCTTCTTATAATAGCACTGTTTGTATGCGGCAAGACCTCTTGCGAGGGAGAAACTTCTTGGAGAATTTTTCGGATAACAATGAGCCTGCTATTTAACACTGTTATTTTTGAATTTAGTTCTTTTGACAGACACTAGCACACACAATATTTACACGTTCACTTACCAAACTGTGCGGAATAAGCGAAATGTGTATTGGCCCGCTATAACCCATAAGCGCGAGTAATAGTACAGGAGTTTTAGTATAGCGCAGAACAGAACGTAGATACTTTTTTAGAATTCCCATGATACATGAAACTTAAAGTGAATATCGGGTTTGGAATTTTTTGAGGACCGCATAATACCTCTTAAGCTCATGCTTGAAGAACGGAGTTACAGAACACGTCTGGAAGAAATTTTGTCAGAATTCTTATTCGAACAACATATCAAGAAACATCTACACATTTTAAGTTGGTTCTAGTGAGATGGGAATAAATTCACTTTGACCTTAGCATTCCCCAATATTAACTCTTCGTTGGAGGGGCTGGTGTGTGTTAGGTATAATATTGGAGGGTTGGTGTATGGATTACTCGCGGTCAATTTCCCTCCCTGCTTCAAATGTTCAGCTATTTTTCTTAGCTCATTTCTAAAATCTTTACAGGAACCATATTAAAGATAAGTGAAGAAAAGAAACGACAGCTAAAATAGGAAAAAGAAGAAAATTTAATGTACAAAATGGAAATTACATAGAAATGAAATTAACAAAATGTAAAGTTACCTCACGAGTTATTTTATTTTCTGCATGTAAACGAAGAAAGAAATTTGAATTTATAAATGATGTATATTGTGACGTCGTGAGACCACGGGTAGCGTGAGTCAACAGCTAGACTAGGATTAATTCTAATAATTTTATTTTAAAGTTACTCGAGGTATCTTGATTATTATAGATTACAGAATAAATAATAAGTTATATACAGAATATTACAGACGTGAGTAAATTTGCTGGATGGTGTTTGAGACCGCCTCTGCAGGTAGAAATACCAGTCACTTAGAGCAACGGCTCTACTGAAATCTATTGAATGTTCAATAATTGAAAGTTCATGAGCATCCGCTCATCTCGAATAAACACGAACAGTTCAGATCCGAGAACTATGCTCTCCTCAAACAGTTAGAGAAGCGTACAGCTTCTGAACTCTGCTTCACAACTGGCCGCAAGGGACTCAGTTCTTCTACAACCGATCCGAAGATCCAGCACTCCAAAAACGAATGCTAAGATCGGAAACCGATAAAAAAAATGATCACCGATCACAATCAACTCCCTTCTCCTTCTCTCCCGCCGCCACTTAAATCTTCGTTTTTCTAGGGACGAGGTCCGCCCAACAAGTGAAGTTTTCCGCCCCAATTCGTGAGGTCCACCAATGAGGTCTTCCTTTCACCAGGCGGTTGATTTATATCAAGTGACAGTCTTGGCTATTAGCGGTCTCTTTTATGGACCGTCGCGTCTCAGTTCAACTGAGAACGGACATCCATCACTCCTTCTTAATTGGGAGTTTCCGAAAAGGCTTTGTGTGCCAAGTGTCACTAGATATGGAGTGAAAAGAAGCTCTTTGTACGAATTATCTTGTGGAGTTTTGCCGACAGATCCAGGTGGCTAATTTGGCGGGGCCGATTTTAGCCGCTGTTCTGGAATCTTCACAGCACCCCCTACGAAAAGAGGAATTTCGGGGCCAAAAGGCTCCACAATTCTACATCGATAATCAATCTAACAGACAAAGGAGGCTAGACTAAACCTACTTCTAAGTTTTTATACCTGCGTCATTTATTTACACATAAAATATACTAAGAATAGAAATACAAATTACACAAAATTTTATTTACAATTTTTCAGATGCAGTCTATAGTCTGCTCAAACAGTCGACATGGGCAATTTCCTTCCCAGGCCTGTGCACAATTGTATAGTTAAACGGTTGCAAGTCTAAAGCCCACCTCATTAATCTGGGATTATTCCCGGCATTCGTTTTGAGCCAGACTAACGGGTTGTGATCCGTTTCTATTTTGAATTTCTGTCCATCAAGATAATAACGTAGTTTCTTGATTGCAAAAATGATGGCTGCGCACTCTCGTTCTGTCGCGCTATAACGTTTTTCGGGACCTGAAAATTTCCTACTTAAATACAAGATTGGATGTTCTTCCCCATTTATTCTTTGAGTTAAAATAACTCCAACTCCGAGATCGGATGCATCCGTTTGCACAATGAATTCCCTCTTAAAATCTGGTGCAAACAATACGGGTTTTTGCGTCAGTTAACCTTTAACATTTTCTAGGGCCTTCTCCATTTCTTCCGTCCACTCGATGCTTTCCTTCCGCGTTTTACCTTTTAGTGCGCGCGTTAAGGGTTCGACTAACGTTGCGTAGTTTTCAATATAACGGGAATAATACGCAATCATGCCTAGAATTTTCCTGATTTCAGTTTTGGAACGGGGCGTAGGAAAATCCAAAACCGCTTGAATTTTTGCTTCTGCCGGTGATCTACAACCTCCTCCTACCATGTGACCTAAATATTTTACGCAATCCTGTGCAAATTTGCACTTAACTGGTTTAATTTTGAGTTTGGCACTCGATATTTTACCCAAAATCTCATCTATATGCTTCATGTGGTCTTGCCATGTGTTAGAGAAGATGGCAATATTATCCAGATACGGCACGCAATACTGCTCACACCCTTGTAACAAGGTTGCCATGAACTTACTAAAGCAATAAGGCGCATTTAGTAGTCCGAAAGGCATGGTCAACGGTCTGTAAGATCCAAATGGTGTCGAAAATGCAGCATATCTCTGTGCCTGTGGTGACAACGGAATTTGCCAGTAACCTTTCGTCAGATCAAAGACCGTAATATATTTGGCGCTGGCCACTGCTTCAACTCTCTCTTCAATGTTCGGCAAGGGAAAGTATTCTGCACGGGTTACTGAATTTAACTTCCGATAATCTATGCAAGGGCGCGGATCTCTTCCCGGTGCTTCAACTAAGATTAACGGGCTGCTGAAATCTGATTCTCCCACCTCGATTACCCCTAAATCCAGCATGCGTTTAATCTCTTGCTTCAAGATCTCTGTTTGGCGAGGTGACGTTCTATAAGGCCTAATTCGAATAGGCTGATCTGAAATTAATACAATGTTATGTTCGATTAAGTCGGTTCGACCTGGATCGTTAGAAAACAATTTCCTATGACAGTTCAGAACCCTTTCTAACTCTCCTAACTCCTCCGGAGTGCATTAATCTTTTAAACTACCCTCTCTTACTATTTCGTCAAAGTCGTAAATATCTGGGTTTGCGTTTGGATATACAATTTCCAAATCCACGTCATTTCGCTCGGGGCCTACAGGTTCGCTCAATAAGACATTTACAATTTCTGCCCTTTTGTGATAGGGTTTCAATAAATTTATGTGGAAAATCTGGGAGTTTTCCCTCCTGTTTGGAAGGCTAACAAGGTAATTTTTCTCAGATATTTGGCTAATTACGGTACCCGGTCCCATCCAACTCACGGCTAATTTATTTGGCTTAATTGTTGCCATTACCAAAACCAAATCTCCTGGCTTAAACTTTCTCTCTACAGTTCCCCTGTCATCCCATTTTTTTCGCTTGTCTCGCGCCTTTTCCATGTTCTCGATTGCTAGATCCTGACATTTCTTTAACCGATTTATTAAGGTACAAACATACTCTGTCACTGGGTTTCCTTCCTCTCCTAACTCCGCCCATTTTTCGAACAGTAGGGTCTCTGGAGTTCTTAGGTTTCTACCATGCACTAACTCCGCCGGACTAAATCCAGTCGATTCGTGAGTTACGGTTCTCAACGTTAAAAGTGCAAATGGCAAAGTTCGTTCCCAATTTTCTCCGCTTTCATAGCATAACACCCTTAAAAGACGTTTAATAGTTCTGTGAAACCGTTCCACGGCATTTGATTGGGGTCGATGAACGGACGAATGTACCGCCTTAATCCCAAATTTCTCTAGAAAGTTTTCGGTCAACTCGCTCGTGAAATTTATCCCGAGATCCATCTGTAATTCTCTGGGAAAACCTAGTCTACTGAACACTTGAATTAGTGCGTCAATAACGGACGTAGATTTCACTGAATGAACTGATGAATCTGCGCGAGCGCGAAATCATTATAAAAATCTGGCGATTCTTTAATTTTCTTATTGTTGGTTCTTGTCCCATCGGTACTCGCAATATCAACCTCACATTCTCTTGCCAAAAGAATTAAATCCGTTCTAGAATAGTTTACTAAATCAGCCATCTTAACTTGTGCCTAATTCCTCGAACTCAAATATCAAATACAATTTTCCCACTACAATACACAATGCACAATAAATGCAATCCTCCAAAATACACAATGCACAATAAAATACAATCCCCAAAATACACAATGCACAATAAATACAATCCCTCAAAATACAATTCAAATTTAAATATACCAAATATTTACTTCGATTTCTATCACTTTAATTTTAGGAAAGTAATTTCACTAATAACTTTACAACAATGCTAACACGCCTAGGGAAAAAAATATGCCCCTCGTTCACTTTTCAAATTTCTCCTTTTAACTTTACACATAAGAAATTTAACTCTAAGCATTACAGATTAATTTTTCTCAAAAGTTCTAATTGCAGGTTTTGTTTAAAGTTTTCCAAACAATCTTAAATTCAATTAAATTCTCTTAAAGGAATTATAAATTTTTATAAAACATTTAATAGCCTCAATTATCGAAAAGATTGAAATCAAGCTCACCCATTTGACGCTGTTGTATTGCTACAACAATTTTTAGAATGTTTAGGTCTATTATATTTTTGGCTTTTGTTTTTATTTCAAATATTTAGCAAACTAGATACCTTTTTATTTAATTTGAAAAAGAAAGTTTATAAATCTTGTATTGAGGGAAGCCATTTTCTAGAGAACTTCTGCCGTTTGTAGGAAAATTTAATGAATACATTTCTTTTCTTGGTTTCTCGGTATTCTTCTATATAATTATTTTATTGCATGTTCTGTTTTCGTTCTCATTGTATTTTGTCCATTATTGTTAATGCGAATTGTAACTGTGTTGCTAAGGTAAAAGGGGTTTATTGATGGTTAAGAATCCTTTTCAGATATGATACTATCTTTTATGTCAGGAATTTGAAAACTAAGTGCAAAATTAGAGTCTTTAATGTGTAAATAATTGTATTATAGTTTTATAATTAATTGTATTATAGTTTTTTCCCTTGCCAACACATTATCTTTAAACTCGTTTCATGTTCTTGGTTTTCTCGTAAATGTGTCTTCTTACAAATGTTTTTATCCAAATATTGGTTTTATTAGTTAGTTTGCATATTTTTAGTATAGCTAACAGTTGGGTCATTGGAGTGTACTTTCTGGGAATTGAACTAGTCTTAAGTTGCGTTTGCGTTTTAATGAGTGAAGTACTTAGAGACGTTATATTAATTCTTAGCCTTTTTACTATTTTGCAAAGCTAATCTTCCATTTCTATATACATTATATTTTCGCTACAGGAAATCTAATGCTAATATGTATTGTAATATGCTGTGCTGATATTGCGTATTTTCATTTTATATATGTTTGTTTTGTACTTATATTAATCATTTATTAAAAATTTTTTTTCATAAAATTTTTATACTCAAGGGAAAAGAATATATGTTGTATTGCTACAACAATTTGTAGAATGTCTAGGTCTATTACATTTTTGGCTTTTGTTTTTATTTCAAATATCTAGCAAACTAGATATCTTTTTATTTAATTTGAAGAAGAAAGTTTATAAGTCTTGTATAGAGGGAAGCCATTTTCTCTCCTTTTCTACAAAACAGCCATCTTAGTGTCACTTGTTTTTAGAAACAGAGGAATGTGTTTAAACTCAAAAACGAGTCCATTCTCAGAATTCCGTCTACAGGCGTGAATGAACTGCCGAATGGTAGAAATCTTGGAATCTTTTGCGCCCTTTGTCTATAAATAATAACTATATTGGTGGTGAAATCTGATCGCCAACAACGCCTATAAATGCAAACTCTCGCCAATATTCGAGGCTTTTATTGGCTTGGAACTGACATTAAAAAGACGGCTGAAAAGGACAGTCGATATCTGCAATAAAGAAAGGAAACGAGCTGCGGTAAATGGAAACCAACCAGGTCAGCACCCACGCAGGCGACATCCATGGACATTTAGGAGAGGTCACTGATCTTTGTCTCGACCCCTCCATGCAGTATTCTTCCCCAGCGGGAAAATCCCGTTACACGCTATAGATAACGGACACTAATTGATGTTACAGTTACCGGACCCCTTTGCTCCTGATCTGGGGTGCGCTTATCTCTCTGCCATCTACAACGGTCGTCTTGTCCCTCCAACAAAGATGAATCCACTGGCACGCGACCAAAAGAGGAAGGAAAGTTTAACGGATCAGATTCCCGAGGCGTGAAAATGATTGACTCTCTCCATTTGACAAGGGTCCCGAAGCCTAGAGCGTGTCTTCCCTCACCTTCGCGACAAGCCCTTACCTAAATAAAGAAAAACGACAACGCAACCCAAAGGGACTGCTTTCCAAAGGGTTTTCCTCTCTCGTCTCTTTTGAACACTTCGGACAATCTGTGATTAAAGCCGCGCAACAACGCAACCCAACGGGACTTCTTTCCAAAGGCTTACCATCTGTCGTCTCTTTTGAACACTTCGGACAATCTGTAATTAAAGCCGCGCACCACTGACTGTAGCAACTTAAGGCCCGTCAAACAGCTGCTGCATGAAAGATAAGTAATCTTTTTGTTTTGACTTTAAATGATTTATTTGGAATTTTCTCATGAGTGTTGAGTTTTTACTGACGTAAAGAGCACTTAATTAAATTTCTTATGTAGCTTTCACTTACTATTTCTGATGTGCAATTACTTACATATATTTATATGCTGTTAGTAGATTATGGTGTGCATTATAGTGTATTAGTGTTTAGATATAAAATCTGGAATGAAATCAATAATCCTCAGCGCTGTGCGATTGAAGATGTTAATTTGCTATTTATAATGTTCTTATAATAAATGTTTTGTTTATATAATCGAATGTGTTGAAGTCACTTACTGAGCATTCTGGAGTTGATATGAGGTAGCTGGACATTTTATATTGAACCTGTGGTAAAAAAAAAAACTTTTATTTTTTAAGAACTTGTTTAGATGTTTTGGAGATGAAATCAAATTTAATTATCTCAATGAGATTTTCTAACGATCTCAACACAACAACGTTGTAAATTCTCGCAGGTTCAGCAGGGGACACTTCCGGCGCGTATGTGGGCGTAGTTTTCTAGCAAGGGCTAACTTCCAGGGCTTGTTGTGGCTTTTCCGTCGCGCAGAAGATCACTTCCTTCAGTAGCATCCGGCTTGAAGTCAGGCTAGTTGTTTCCACTCGGTCGGAGACTCACTAGATCAGGCTGCTCATCAATCTTGACTCAATAGCATATGCGTCTTCTTCTCGTAGTAGCATCAAGATTTCTTCAGCAGGGCATTTACGTCTCCCATCCACTACCAGCTGCCACCATAATTTTAGATAGCTAGTATTTATTTAGCTGTGAAATCGTGAGACCACGGGTAGCGTGAATCAACAGCTAAACTAGTATCAAATCTAATAATTTTATTTTAAAGTTATTCTTGGTTATTATAGATTACAAAATAAGCAATAATTTATGTACAGAATATTACAGATGTCAGTAGATTTACAGGATGGTGTTTGAGACAGCCTCTGCAAGTAGAAATAACAGTTACTTAGAGCAACGGCTCTATAGAAATCGATTGAATGTTCAATAATGGAAAGTTCATGATCATCCGCTCATCTCGAATAAACTCGAACAGTTCAGATACGAGAGCTACGCTGTCCTAAAACAGTTAAAGCGAAGCGTACAGCTTCTTAACTCTGCTTCTCTCAGCTACACAACTGGCCGCATGAGACCCAGTTATTTCTAAAACATATACGAAGATCCAGCACTCGAAACACGTTCCTATGATCGGAATCCGATCAATAAATGATCACCGATCGAAAATTAACTCCCTCTTTTCTTTTTTGCCGCTACTTAAATCTCGTTTTCCTAGGGACGAGGTCCGCCCAACATGTTAAGATTTCCGCCCCAATTCGTGAGGTCCACCAATGAGGTATTCCTTTCTCCAGGTGGTTGATTTATGTGCAGTGACAGTCTTGGCTATTAACGGTATCGTCTGTGGATAGTCTCGTCTCAGTTCAACTGAGGAGGGACATCCATCACTCTTTCTTAATTGGAAGTTTCCGAAAAGGTTTTGTGTGCCAAGTGTCACTAGATATGGAGTGAAAAGAAGCTCTTTGTACGAATTCTCTTGTGGAGTTTTGCCGACTGGTCCAGGTGGCTACTTTGGCGGGGCGGATTTTAGCAGCTGTTCTGGAATCTTCATACGTTATATAGAGGTGAGTCTATAAAGTGATTATCGTTGTAGGCAGGTAGAAATGCATTGGGTAAATAGGAATTCCGCTGGGACTAAAGAAAATATTATTATAAGCAGGATAATCGTTATAGACAGTATCGTTATACACAGGTTTCACTGTAAATGAAGCACCTAATCAATAATATCCGATTTAACCTTGATATAATATTAAGGGCATGCGCAATCTGACTTTCAACAAGATTATTAAATTCAATTTAAACATTAAAAAATTGTGAAAAACGCATATAATAGTCTCAAAACTAACTATACCATCCTAAATCAGAAAAGATATGAGATAAATTTTGAAAGAATCTAATCCAGAATGAATGAAAATCTTTACTTTTTTAACCTGCGTATTTCTTACTGAATGTTTGCAAATACATATACCTAAGCACATGAAAAATTAGCCATTTGAAATATTTATGGAAAAACATCACACTCTTTTGATTCATTAACGGACTGTTGTGAATAACTTTACAAAAATTTTATTTTTAAAACATTTTGAAATGTATAGTTATATTGATTTGAATTTAACTTTTCATAGATTTAATGCACTTGTATTTTAGTCGGATAAACTTTATGGTTTCCATTCCAATTTATTTCTAAAATTTTGAATTAGGAAAAAAAAACCTCTGCAATATTGTCGATTTAATCAAAATTCAGAACAGGAAAATAAATATTATGTAAGATTTTTATTAATAACATTATTCTCTTCACAGTTCATGTTTAGATTATAACATCCCCATTTGATATCACATCACAACTTCCGATTATGGAACTAGTAATTTTGAACCAAAAGTAAATGAGACGAATTTATTTCAACACTTTACTTTCCTAACTTACACACCTTATAATCATAAAGATATGCTTGTATCACGAAACATTTTACATGCACTAAGCCTACATACATTTAATGTTTTTTACAATTTTAAATGTTATGTTGTCTTTTAGCATCTTCCATCGATTTGTTGAAGCTGAAAAAAATTATATATGTTTTGGAAGCAAAAATTAAAAACTACATGATTTCTTTAAGCAACTGTATATGTTTCTCTCTGCATATATCACCTCGAATCAAATTTAAAGAGTAAGCAGCGGATGGTACATAAATGGCTAATTTATTTTGTACGTAAGTATTTCAAATGTAAGGTAACAAGTCCTTTGAGAGAAAAAGTTTATTTACAAAATCAAAGAGATAGACAAAGGGAGAAAGGCACTAATACATATTACTTTTTCACATATTCACCATGGGTTTTGAAGCATTTGTGCCATCGGTAAACCAATCTATCTGAAGCGGCATAGAAAAAAATCAGGGTCCACTTCAGGACGTCTTCCTGAACTTCGGCCTCGATTCTGAAATGTCGACCTGCTAGGTGCTTCTTCAACGGTACGTAGAGATGAAAATTAATTCGTGCGCGATCCGGGCTGTAGAGGGTGTGTTTCAAAACATTCCATCGGAAACATGTAATCACGTGTAACCGAGACCGTATGATGTCGGCGTTGTCGTGCAACAACAGGACATCTTTCGACAGCAGTCCATGCGAAATGCCTTGTGCAACCGGCACAATAACTGGCAGCATTCACGGGTATAGAAATCAACCAGCAGCAACCCTGGTGGTCCTAAAACATTGTGACTATAACTTTCTTCGCGGATGGCACTGTTTTGAACTTCTTATGGGGGGGGAGACGAGGGGTGTCTCCATGACATTGATGCTCTTTTCATCTCAGGTGTCACATGACGTATCCACGTTTCGTCTCCTGTAACGATATGAAGCAGGAAAGAAGCACTTTCCGCCTGATATCGCATTAAATTCTGGTGAGACATACCCCATTACCGTGGCTTATTACACTTTGCACTTCAGTTCCCGACCATGTATCCACCAACGCCGCTACCATCTGACAGAGATTTCGGAGCGCTACGGCACAACTAGCTCCATCTATCGGTGGCGTTTGAAGGCCGTGATCGTCTATTCTATTCATGGAATTTAATTCGTACGAGGAATTAGTGCACCAATGAGAGCTCCGTAATTTAATCCTTTATTGAAGTCCACTATAAATTCCCACCGTATTACATAGCATTATTATAAGATTTCTCTCTGCAATTTTGTAGATTTACATCATAGAACTTCTCATATTGATATTGGACAGGATTCAGGTCACAAAAAGTATACTTTTGATTTATAATCTTACCCTTGACAGAAAATTTTGTCTAATTTAATCTTTACGGAGAGTGGTCTTTGATAAAGTTCGCTATTCGATTTCTCATTTATTTCTTCCTTTTTGAACATTTTTTACTTTCTAAATTATTTTTTATGTGTTTTAAATATTAATCGTTATAAATCTAAACTTCTGTGGATGCAACTACTGTAGGCTGTTGCGTTAGTACGCTAAAAGATGTATTGCCATCGTTTATGTTTAAATATGCTGCTTCTTATCTATACTTTTCTTTCTTCTTATTTTTAATTTTTGTTTAGTATTTCTATTATTTGTATCTGTATTATATTAGAAATAGCTGCTTATGCGCCTTGATATATAATACTAAGAGTTTTTATTAATGCTTGATTAATTAATTTAATCAATTTTTAATTAATATTTTCATTAAAATTTGGTCAATTTATAACTGATAGAACTACTATCCTATGGAACGCACGTCTTTCGGTTTTCGAGTAGGCCAACATAACACACGTGACTGGTTCCGAAATTGAGCTATATTTGGCGCGTTATGAAAAATAGTGTTTCCTTAGCGCGAAAACCATAAAACTGATTTTCATATTGGACTCAATTCACGCGGCGTAAAAGTCACATGACATGCGTTAAATCTTACATTTACGAATATATTTAAGCTACTTTTCGTCACATATATATGTATTTGCATTGTATTTCTTTCTATTTTTCCGGGCTAAAATTGAGCTTGCCCTTGACACAAAATATTTGCAATTTTAATTCTCGTACCTAATTCTTTCATAAAATGATTGTTTGGTGATATTTTCTGTTATTTGAATCTTAAATTACGATGCTACTGGCTGAAAATAATACTTTTTAGAAGATGTCACTCGTGAAATGTATTAACTTGTTATTTTAGTTACTTTAGAAGTTAGGTTTAATTTTTTAAAGATAAGTTCAAATTAAATAAGAATGAGATAAAGTTTGCCGTTTTACCATTATATTAACACCGTATCAAATGTTTTCTGGACTAAACTGATTGCAGTACTTTTAATTTAGTTCCATTTCATAATATTGGGCCGAGGAAAAGGTTTCTTAATATATTTCTGATGAATAGGAATATGTTCATATAATTCTGCTAATTCCTGTTGCGTCAAGTAAATTATAACAAATGGTTAACAATGAAAATAGGTCTTGTTTTAATAATATCATTAGAAACATGAAATGAATTTGATATTTAATTTTAACTGCAGAGTAATTATTTATATTATATTTTAACTCTTTCATTTTGATTCAGAATTATAACTCGACAGACGAAAGTGTTCATCAACGGTAGTAATTTCACTGCCATATTTCTAATTGTAAGCTTCATTCACCAACAGTTTCATTTAATTAAATAAAAACTCTCCAAATATACAACGAGTTAATTAGTAATTTTATTTAAAATATTACTTTAAACTACACATTTTATTCCCATTTTGTCTTATACAAGAGATACTCGGTTCATTTTTTGTTTTATTAACATAATGTTGTGTTAATAAATTTTAATCATTGTATTGGATGTTAATCATTTATGATACTTGAGTTGCTGAAATAATGAAAATGAATACTGAAACATATAAATTTCACATAAAAAATACACATAAAATGCATAATTTCTGTACAAATAATGATACCATATACTATACAGGTGTGAAATAAATCTTTTCTGTAGGCGCAAAATTCGTTTTTACCTCCGAGATGCTGTGTATATGATTTTCGTATTGCAATCTTTTAATTTTTCTCTTTCTTAAAAAATCCTCTTATCGCATAAAATATAGTAGGTACCGCATCTTTCTTTAACCAAGTTCTTCCTAATTTTTCTCGCTAGAAACAACCTTCACTAAAATGCTTTTAACATATCCGAGAGTAATTTGTCGCTTTGAAGTTCTCCCTTTTCAATTTGCTCTCCTGTAATTTTCGGCGAGTTTCAACTTTTGGGAAGCTGAAATTTAAAATTAAACAATTATCAAAATGAGCAAATGAACTGTGTCTAAATAAAAAGAAATCATTTTTGAGTTCGTTGCTAAAATTTTCAATTCGTTTATATATGTGAATTTTTTTTCAAAATATCAGTTTAAAATATTAAACAAAATTTTAATCACGAGTTTATACTTTACTAACCAATTTTTATTTCATTTCGTGATGAAATCTTTTACACGACTAACTCACAATGACGTCGCCAAAATGTGCTCCAATTTTCATTTAAATTTATCTTAAAGATATAATATGAAAAGATATACAAAAAAATAAAATTTACTTATACCAATGAAACGTTATTGATAATCCTTTAGTGAATTTCTCGTTACAACCAAAAGCACAGAAGATTTTGACTATTTTTTTATAAATTACGGCAGATCTTCAGGAACGATTCCCGTTGAATAAGATTGAAAGTTCAGTGGCGACGGACTGCCGGAGTCTACCAGTCACGTGATAAAAACCAGTTTTATCTTGGCTTCAGCTCGGAGATAGCGATTAGCGTTCCATAGGTTAGTAGTTGTATGGTATACATATTAGATTGTTGCAGTGGTTTCATCTTGTTTCAAACATCTTAATTTTTTTAAAATTAACTCTTAGGAAGATCTATTGAAACCTTTTTAGTAGGTTATCATTGAAAGTCAATTAATTATCCTTTGTTACTATTTTAATCTGTTTAGCTACTCCCATAAAACAAGAGTATACTCTCCCTTGACTTTCTCGTAGTATATACTTCCATATAACAACGCCGTTTGTAACGCATGGTAAAAAAATATTGTGCTTTTCCCTATTGATAAATTTTACTAAAAATTATATATATTTTTACGTTGTTGTCAGTTTTGTTATTAAGACTATGTTCCAAATTTCATTTATCAAAGTTGTAGTGTTTCTGAGTTACTGTGTGGACATACACTGGTGATCATTTTTATGATATGAATATTTAGGACTTAATATGGATACAGTCAGGTTTCCTTAACCCCGCGTTATGTTTCCTCTTTCTCTAAAAGGACCTAATTCAACAATATAATATACCATCTAAATAAGGATTGCAAAAACACAACGATTACCAACGCCATCAATGTATCTACTGCACTTCATTATAAAAAAAAACACCCTTAAATAGTATGGAATTACAACATGTTGCCACAAAAACCATTTACAAATAATAGGTTCAAATCCATAGACGCCCCGGTGGCACAATGGTAAATGATTCGAATCCTTACACGTCCCCCTTAAAGAAGCGCATCCGTCGCGCCTTAGGGACGATGCAGCTACCTGAAATGAGACTTAAAAAAAAAACAAAAAGAGAACAACACACAATAATGATCAAGTATAGCACAGGCAAGAGCTCCGGAAAAAAAAACACGCGACTCTCTCTCCCATATTATAATGACGAAGGCATCCAAATGAACTTAATTTAATCACTATAATAAATTTCATAAACACTTAATATGCTATAAAACTAACTCGCAAGTTATACTTTAAATGTCACCTCTATAAATTCTTTTATTGTTAAAACGGTTGAATTTAAAAACACTTTCTCAACGAGTCTATATACACATATATAAAATCACATTATGTATACAAAAAAAAAAGATCATAACTATAAGTATTACTTAACACACATTAAAATTAGTTTATAGAGTCTATTGCTAATCTGGATAAGGCATCTGCATTTCCATGCTGGACACCCTTCCGATATGATATAGTTAGGTTATACCGTTGCAGTGCAAGTGCCCATCTCGATAGTTTTGCTCCATGAGGGGCACTATTAGTTAGATAAGTTAAGGGATTGTGATCCGAAATAACCTGAATTTTACCTCCAAATATCCAAGTATCGAATTTCTTTAATGCCTCTAAGACACAGAAAGCTTCTCTCTCAATAGTTGACCACTTCATCTGGGTAGGAGTGAGTTTCTTACTAAAGAATGCAATAGGCAATTCCTTTCCGACATCGTCATGTTGTGCCAAACACGCTCCGATTGCGGTTGCTGACGCATCAGTGAACAACCAAAACGGACGACTAATATCTGGAGTATGTAAAGTCGGCATTCTGATGAGTTCATCTTTGATTTTTACAAAAGCTTCTTCCGCCTCAATTGACCATGGAAGGACATTTGATACCTTTCTTTTGGTGAGATCGGTTAGAGGCAAAACAATTTCTGAGAAATTCGAGATATAATCCCTATAGTAGCTCGCAAGTCCCAGGAAGCTTCTGAGCTCTTTCTTTGTTGATGGTGTAGATAGGTTTCTCAAGACCTCGGCCTTTTCAGGATCAGGTGAATGCTGACCGGATCCAACTATGTGGCCTAGGAATTTCACTTGATTTTGTCGAAAGGCACACTTTTCTAAATTAACCGTAAGACCAACCTCTCTCCATTTACGAAAAACACTGTCTACGTGAAGAAGGTGATCACTCCATGATTGCGGTTTGCAAGTTTGGCAAAATTCTCTAACGTCTTTCTTTATTTCTGGCCAGAAGAAAGAGTATTTTATCCTTTGCTTTGTCTTCTTCTCGCCTAGGTGTCCAGCCAAAGGGATCCCATGAGCGACCTTAAGAACTTCATCTCTCTTGCATTTCGGCAATACCACCTGCTTCACTTTTTCTCCCCATATATATTCTGTATGTGTCAGAACTCCATCCTTAATCGCACATGTGTTCCCTTCCATCCTTGCCATCTCCCAAGCATCCGATAAAGTGGGGTCCGACATTTGCGACTCAATGAATGAGGTTCTGGTCTCCTCGCTATCTTGCGTTGAGCCATCCCAATTAGACTCTGTTGCGATCAGTTTGATAGAATCTTCTATATCCGTAGAAGGAACCTCCAATTCCTCCCTCACTGCGTCGTAGCAATCGAGCCTTGATTCGAATTTATGCATCAGTATGTTTTCCTTCAAAGCTTCGAAAGCGGCGGTACTTAGCAGTAGGTCACTCACCAGCTTCTTTGAAACTGCGCATGTCACTGGCACCGGTCCATGTACTCCGTCGTCAATATTCATTTCAAAAATTCGCAGTGGTGTAGTTTCCCTCTCCCCGAATGCTGAAGAAATCTCGATATAACCTTCTCCCTCATTTTTTGTTCCTGAGGTAAAATCTTCACGAATCACTGAAATCTGCGCTCCAGAATCTATAATTCCTGTCATTGTTCGTGGCCCAAGTTTTACCCGTACAGTTTCGAGTTCCATCACATTAGCTGCGATTTCAACGGGAACATTTATTTTAGCAGTTAAAACGGTAGATGCATCCTCCTTCTTAGGTTCAGTGGTTGTAATGACATTGCCCAGAGCTGTTGGGTTTATTTTACCCCTTTGTGGAGCCCTGGAAGGACAAAAACGTGCTGTGTGGCCCTCTAAACCACAAGAATAACATGAGAACTTATGCATCTGTTTGGATTCTCCATTCCTTGAAGGATAGCCCATATTCCGTGCATTCCAAATTCCAGTGAATGGTTTGTGTCTAACTGTCCTCTGGTTACTTTCGGTATGCTTTTCTATCGGGTTGAATTGCTGCTTCCGTTTTGTTTCGTATTTGCGATCAGAGCGCATAAGTTCATACTCATCTAATTTGTCAGCAAGTTCTGATGGAGACAAAAACTTCGTCCATTCATCCAAGAAGTGATCTTTTGCCTCAAAAAGGGCCCGCCTCTTTATCTGATCAGTAATTATCAAGTTTTTCAGTTTCTCAAAATTGTCAATTTTGAGTCCCTCGATCCATTCTTGAAAGTAATTCGAAATTTCAAAAGTATATTCTCGCCAAGATTTCTCCGAATTCTTCTGGTGGTGAAGGAATTTCCTCCTGAATTCTTCTGGGCTCAATTTGAATCATTTTAATAATACGCTTTTTATATAGTTATAGTTATCAAAGTTCTCATCAGATTCCCTTGCAATGAGTTGAACAATGTCAGACGGCAACAGCATAAGTAGTCCGGAGACCCAATCCTTCGTGTCGATTTGGGCTCTTTTCGCCTGTCTTTCGAACAACGATAGAAACAGCGTTATGTCTCCATTCTTCGAATCAAAACTTGGTACAGTTTTAGTCAGCTCATAACACGAGGTTTTCTCGTGCTTCGGGTTTTTAGAGCCGTCGGATGTCATTCGCAATTTTTCTAACTCGAATTCCATCTTCAGTTTTTCCTTCTCCGTCTCCATTTTTAATCGTTCCCGATCTGCCTCCATTTTTAATCGTTCCCGATCTGCCTCCATTTTTAATCGTTCCTCCCTTTCCGTAACCACAGTCTCTAACATAAGTTTGGCGTCATCTTCATCATAGTGCTTATTTCCCTGGATCAAACTGACTAATTCAATCTTTGAGAAAGTGGGAGCCGGATTTTCTCCCAAATCCGTAGCTAAGGATATTAAATCTTCCTTTCTGGCCCGTTTTAAAAAAGACATTTTGGTATCCGCAAAGGCCTAAATTTCTGAATCAAGAAAGATCTAACGAGAAGAAAAATAGGGGAACTGGGCACTCGCCGTGCACGTATAACCCAAGTATTCTATATTACAATATTTACCACAAAGCTTATCAGAATACCGGAAAGTAGTAATTATTCATGTATTTCTCGTTTGATAATAACCACACAATTTTATCAAATTCTAAAAAGGACAACAACATATGCATACAATTGCAATATCACACAGCGCAAGTAACTTCTATATTTTAGATAATCACTATGTACTTTCAAT
Organism: Araneus ventricosus; assembly: GCA_013235015.1. Classification (NCBI taxonomy): domain Eukaryota; kingdom Metazoa; phylum Arthropoda; class Arachnida; order Araneae; family Araneidae; genus Araneus; species Araneus ventricosus. The sequence continues at coordinate 215,361 of BGPR01001476.1, read as the reverse complement.
TAGAAAAAACTAACTCCCTCAGATCCTTGATATACCATTCAAAAATCACAGTAATACTTAGATTACAATAAACATTCATTAAAATAATAAGTAATAAAAACATACTAAAAATATCTCTTAGAAATCAAATACGGTAAAAGGAAGCCAATTAAAAACGGTTCTTTCGTTTCGAATATCTAAAATGATGCACAATATTATTTATCAACCACTCTCATCCTCACTTATCTGTACTGATATACACAATATCGTTCAACAAAAATACCTTCGTTTCTAATTATCTACAATGATGCACATTATTCAACAACACGACCTGGTTTTAAATAATTACATCGACACAAATATTCTTCAATTAACACAATAATACTCCTACTCTACTGTTAATACTAAATTAAGATCTAGTTGTTCACCGAAACTGATGTTCCAATATTAAAACTATATACTGCAGAGAGAGATAAACTAAACCAACATGGAGCCCCTACCTCGAGTAGATTGATGGCGCCGGTAATCCTATCGACTACGCCAGTCAGGTTTCCTTAACCCCGCGTTATGTTTCCTCTTACTCTAAAAGGACCTAATTCAACAATAGAATATACCATCTAAATAAGGACTGCAAAAACACAACGATTACCAACGCCATCAATGTATCTACTGCACTTTATTATAAAAAAAACAACCTTAAATAGTATGGAATTACAACATGCTGCCACAAAAACCATTTACAAATAATAGGTTCAAATCCATAGACGCCCCGGTGGCACAATGGTAAATGATTCGAATCCTTACAGATACAATGGTTCGCAATCAGTTGCAGAGAATCTTGGTTTATACACTTGTCGAAAGTCATATTTTACAGTAAAAATTTGGTCACGAGGGCATTTAGGGAGGTGACAAGAAAGTGAGGAAGTCCAAAAAGTATTTTGTTCCACCCCGTTTCACATAACACTGATAGCGATTTGAAACTTTCATTAATGGCCTTGTTTTATGAACATAATATTTACATACATTTTCGTAAAAATAGCATGAAAATGTTAGGGAAAATATAAAGATTTCTTAAAAAATTCCGAAATTTTTAACTTTTTTGTTTATAACATGCAGAGTTTTCAACAAATTGTACGACACTTACAGAATACTTGACAATGTGTAAAAGAAGAATTGAATTAATCTTTTCTCATGGGCTCAATATTTTGAAAACGACTTCGTCTGGGGGCTCTTACAGAACGTGCCTTTCTCGAGGGGGTAAGGAAATTTCACCACGGGGTTGAGAAGAGAGGTGGTCATGAGTCATAGTGAGAAACGGTGAGTGATAGAAAGGAGCATCTTCTGTTGATAGCTGAATATTTACGCCTCTCTTTAAAAACACACAGGTTTGGGAAACTGTTGAACAGCGAGAGAGAATGACAATGAGCCTCAACACCTGTGTTAAGCGAAAACACCCCCCTGGACTTCGGGTCATTTGTCAAAGTGCCCAGTTAAGAGTGAATGGCAATTCTCCTGTTGTGTCCACATCTGAGCGAACTGACCACATGTGCGGTGAAAATTCCTTCCATCCCTGGGATTCTGAGATTTGTCTCATGCCCCTCACAAGGGACTGTAGAAGCATGTGATAGCGCATGTCACAGCCCACGCGAAAAGGTTCAAATTTGGATTACATACTTTAAATATTACAAGAAATATGAGTATTTCTTGTAATATTGTACTAAATAATTTGTACTAAATAATTTTTTACTGGGAATGTGTGAAACGTGGAGTATTTTTCTTTCATAATTTCAGAGCCAGATATATAGGGCAATTATATAAAAATTCCAGTTCAATATCTTTAATATTCAGAAAGATATCGGCATTGCAGCGAGTTAAATTTCGGTATACTCTCAGAGAAACTAAATGATGAGGCATCTTGCTTAAATTAATATTTTTCAAACTCGAATCTTCGAACAGTAATATTGAGTTTTATGAAAGCTGAATATATTAATACTCATGTATACTTATAAATTAAATACTTAATTTGAATTGCATTATGATAATAACTGTTCAAAGATTCAAATTTAATAAAGAGTGTATCGAAATTCACCTCTCTCCAATGCCGATATCTCTCTGAATATTAGTGGTATTAAACTGAAACGTTTATGTAAGTTGCCCTATATATCTGGCTCTGAAGGCATGAAAGAAGAACCACGCAACGTTTCGCACAGGCGCAATAAAATATTATTCACTACAAATTCTTATATTTTCTCTAAAACTCTAGGTATTTACTTCAAATTTTCCACAATGCTTTTCAAACAAATTGTAAAGCATTCTGCAAGTTTAATACAATCTGGTTGAAAGCTCTGCATGTTATGAGAAAAAACATTCGGAAAAATTTGGGATTTTTTTTAAAGAAATCTTTATATTTTCCCGAATATTTTTGTTATTTTTACGAAATTGCATGTAAATAATAACCCAGAAACACAAAAGGAAGTGAAATGTATCATCCGTAAAAACTACAAGTAAAAATTAAGGAACGTGAGAATATAATTTCAGAATACAGCTTTTCTTTAAATATGATAGCAGTTGATTCAGATCCTAATAAAATGTGCGCAGCACTATTCTTCAGAATCATTCATTAGAGGCGATTGCGATAATTGCAGTTCATCAAAAGATTTTAAGAAACTAGTTAATTTACGTCATATTTTATAAATATGTATGTATATGTCAGCTCCCAGAGTCCCACGGATAGGTCACTCCTTCCAGATCCAGTGTTGCTCTCAGGTCGGCTGCCGCATATTGAAAAATAGCATGGAAAATTTATGAACCCTCTCTGTTGGCCAAGGAGGATGTTAACCATTTTCATATCTACTCAAACGATCCAGTTATGTTCGTGATATATCAGTAAGACAATATTCATATTAATGTCGTCATGCACTTCTCACAAAAACTCTGAATGACCAACTGGCACCTCTCCTTACGCAGTGACATCAAGCAATAGTATGCATTTTAGACTGCGCTTACAGCTATCCAAGAATATCCGTCACTCTGCCGGACACCTAATTTTCTGAGAAGACATGGGATATCGTGATAGTAATCCCCAAAATGCTTATCTTATAAAAAGAAAGTCTTCTCTAGTTAAAAAAAGAAACTTACGTAGATGTTTAGAGTAAGTTCTTTTGATGCAGCCTTGAAAGCCAATCTCAACTACATTTTTGTAGAGGACCAAATCACATTCTAGCTGCTAAATTCTACTCGATTAAACTACTGAGGAGTTGATGAATTCTCGTTATATGATATGGAGTCCTGAGATGTTGGAAAACATTCCTTCTGGATGTTGAATATCACGAACACCATGCTTTTGCTAATCTTGCTCGGTGTCTTCATCTCAGATGAGACAAAAAACATTAAACACTGGAATTGGGAATTTCTTAGAGAGTGGAAAGTGTCGCATAGCGGATGGCATTTCAGGATAGGAGGTCCTGTGCTGATTTTTCTTGCCGATGTTATTTGTATTAATCAGGCAAAAATATAAGTTAGTTAAATGTTTTGTGGGTAGTAGCTAAGCTATGGGAATTCCCAAAGGCCAATACTTTCATTTTCCCTTTGCCCAATATCTAAGAATTTCCTCACAGTTATTTCCATTTCTTGTCTTGGTCTCCCAGAGAAATTTCCTTGTAATATTGCATCTTTGACGAAATATGTAGCAGCCACATAATAACAAAATATATTACGACTATCTACATCTATTTGAAGTATTTATCTATCAATTCTGAAACGAACTCCACGAAATTTATCTACCTGCTGAGTTAAAAACAAACACCGAATATTACGCTAAAGATAATAAGACATTTTCTGCAACTGAAGTGTACAGCGGCTGTCTTCCTGAAGCCACGCGTTGCGGGTTAGACAGGTGATGACCTTCACTAGCCTCTAGAGCAAGCGACTAAACTAACGTAATTTGTTGGTAGATAGGCAGACTTTTAAACATATAAAAGGGAGAGAAGCATATAACATGAAACTTCATAAAAACTAAATCATGCAGAGAGAAATGGATTTCATATTTGAAATCAACGATAAGAAAATAGTTGAAAGATTTCATGCAACAGAAAATGAAACGAAAATGTTCACATTGTTATAATTACCAACCTAATATTTCAGCGTGTTTTAAAACTTCATAGTAATATCTGTGATCAAAAGGAAAAATTGCTTCGGTTAATTCTACTCTGGAATGAGAGATTTTATCAGATTCTGCCTGTTTACTTTTGTAAAGTTTCTGAACTTTTTGAGAAGAACGGAATGATTGATTATGCAAGTAGATCAATGTTTTTTAACTCCACCTTAAAAGCTTTGACTTATCAATTCAGAGAAAAACGAGTCTAATCTTTCAGTACTTTATAATTTTTTTATTGGGTTCGTTTTTGTATCTGTTTCTACTGCATATTTTGTCAATATCTTAATACATATACAATTTTAGAAGTTAGTACAGAAAAGTCAGTTACCGTTATTTAGAAAAGAATATATAAAATTTTCGTTGGTGCTTGATTTCAAGATTTCCAGAAGTAATTAACTGTCTTTAAGACCCATTAACTCACTATGTAATGAATTTGATGATATTTTGAAGATTAAATTCAATTTAGTTAGTTTTCTCTTTATTGTGGATAGAAAACACTAAAAGTGAAACAGGAATTGAGTATTTAAAAATCAAATGAAGTTAACAATTATAAATCTACAAGCCGCATAATACAATTTTTAAAGTACTTAACTTCTGTCTAAAGTTTATTCTTACTCTTACTCAAATAATTATTTTTATGGTTACTCTCGTGTTTGTTCTTATGCTAGCATTTTTTTCAGAACTGGTGAGATTTTCACTATTATATTGCACAACAGGTAGAAAATTGCATGATTACATTTAACATATTGCTGTTAGGATTTTTCTCAGCTTTGAAAATTGAAAAAAATAAAGTCAAAACCAATGTTAATCAAGACAAACATTATAATCATATAGAGTGCAAAGCTTTATTAATATAACAACCAAACCATTTTGTTTTCAAAATTACTTAAAATCTTTAGTATTATAAGAATTATGTAAAAAATTTGAACCATCACCTTAATAATAATTTTAGAAAATAACCAAAACATAAATACACCACCTTCATAAACCAAATAAGACATTAATCAAAGAGGTAACTATAACACCATAAATTTTCAATCAGGTAATGTGAGATAGAATCTGCTCTGTGTCTACAGCACCACAAGTCTATTTATTTATGCATTTCTCTAAAATTTGAGATATTTTCTCCACATCACCTTTTTTGGTGAAATGGTTGGAGAAAAAGTCTCTATGAATCTTTATATTTCCACAGCATACCTGAAAAATGAAATACTTATTATGAAACTCTGTGTAATAATTAGCATCTATTGCATAGTAAAAATTTCTAATAATACTACTACCGTCTCTTCAAAATTATAATTATGGGAGAATTTAAGGATGCACCGTAAAGAGAGATTGTTTTAGATCTTTAATATCAAGAAAGTTGCCACGTAGATCCTCAAACATTTGTAATTTTAGAATGAGAGATTGCTTCTCATCTTTAAGATGAGGATCATTTTTGTATTTCTCTTTAATGAATCTTCTATACAACAATCAATACTTCTTAGATTTCTCAAATCCTCTGTTATTATTTATTCAGTTCTGAATCTTGTAAGTTGAAGCGCATTTTTTCTTCTTCACATAAGCATCTTCAAACTATTTTCATATGACATATAATTTGATTTTTAAAATCTCATAATTAGCATGAAAGGAAGAATGACGCAAATTATCTAAAAACTTTGAACCATTATTACGTAAAGAGTGAATAGCACTTATCAAATTTCTTAACACAGATTAGTATAAGCAAATATGTGTGTAGGATCATGTCAACTACCATATCTTTCAGGATTCTGATTAATTAAGGCAATAATTTTTCATTTTAGCATTCATATTGCTTTTAGACAAAACGATAGCCTTTCATATAAACACTGGTGTCCAAAAGTAATGAACAATTTTTAGATGCCAAAAATTGGAGTTAATATGGATACTATGGTTCGCAATCAGTTGTGGAGAATCGTGGGACTTAATATGGTTTGAACTCACATTTTGCAGTGGAGATTCGATTGCAAGGGCAATTAGGGGTCTACCAGGAAGTGATAAACACGAAAACGTAGTTCGACGGAAACGGATTACGAAAGAAAATATTCATCAATGGTTATGTTTGTTGCTTGCAAACTGTTCGAATCACAATATTGGAGTAAGATATTTCATTAACTTTAGTTGAAATTAGAAAGGTTAGGCTCACAAAAAGATGATGCATCGATGACGTCACATTGGGAGCACGCAGCTTCGTAGCAATGTTAATATAATGTTTGAGAGCTCTTTTAGCAACATAGGGTAACGGTGACCTTGTGGTAAGGTTCGAAATTCGAAACCTGATATTACTAAGATCCCTCGTGTATGTGGGCTTGTCGCAAGTTCAATAATACGTAGAGAGCTAAACGTCCCCCCGCTAGTGTGCGGATGTTTGGAGACAAATCTAGTTTAGACAGTGGCCAATTTTTAAGAAACCCAACAGTTGAGAGCGAACTTGCGATTATAGAATATACAGTCTTTAAATAATAAAAATTCACTTAATTAATCTAACCGAAAACGAAATCGAATATCTTTGAGAACTTTCTTAAAACTAATTTAAATTTTGAATAAGCATGATAAAAATAACGTTATTTTTTTCCTAATTTAATTATACACATTTATATATATAAAAGGCAATGTTCGTGTGTGTGTCTGTTAAAGACTGGGCAGATTTACGTGCTTTTTTTGCAATTTGAACCGCGTTGTCCGGAGTAGGTTAAAGCTATTGAAATCCTCGATCTGACCAGTCGAAAGAAAGTTAGGGGCCTAATAATATAATATCAATAATTTCAGTACTATTATTTAAAGGTAGATCGCGCCACGAGACAGTACTTCTTACATTGAGATTGACGAGGTAAGAAATGCATTCGCGCATGCGTAGAAGTGAGCTCGAGTGGTGTTGTTTTGACAATTGGATTTATTTACATTCTGTCATTTATAAAGTGAAGGTTAAATTTGGTGAAGTTCTGTAATGTTCATTTTTTTAATCTATACATAGTAAAAAATGAAGTCCCCTGAAAGCGTTCGTATGTGTGAACGCCTAAAACTCGAGAAATACTAAACTGATATTGGAGATATTTGTATAATTTTGTAGGGCATTTATCGAGGAAGGTTTTAGTATATTAAACGCATATCAATATCAAAAAGAGAGTTCAATAATTGCGATTTTAATAATTATTTTCCTACCACGATCCGCGCATGCGGAAATTAACAGTATCTGTGCTTTGCGTATGTGGAAATTCACGTCCGTTTAAATCTCCCCTTAAAGCGTCTGTATGTGTGAACATTTATAAGTGGAGAAATACCAAATGTTTATTGGAGATATTTATACCATTCTGTAGGTCATTTATAGACGCATTTAAAAGTCAAGAAGGGAGTGAAATAATTAAATCCAATCCAATCCGATCCTTTCATGCGTAAAATACCATCCTCGATCCGCGCATGCGTAAAACAGCAGGATCTGTTTTGTTTTGCGTTTCATCCGCGCGTGTGCGAAATATCAGGAACTGTGCTTTGCGAATGCGCTGAATTTTTGTTTGTTTACATCTCATTTTAAACTGTTATTTTAAAGATTTGCGACTGATTTCAAAATATTCTTATGCCTAAAAAACGATATTCCAACTTTCGCCAGTGCACATCAAATGCTAGAAGGCTTCGTTTGTTGCGGGATGATAAAAATCAAAGGAAAGAGAAGTTCGATTATTTTTGAATTTTTTTTCCATATCACAGATTGCATTTTACATATTCAGTGGGTCCATGTATGTAAAGAACAGATAAACGCGTGCGGAGCCGCGGGTACAACGGCTAGTGTATTATAATTTTCTTAATGTTCAACATTACTTGTGATGATTTTGCTACATTATGAAGTGAAGTTTTATAAGAAAACTTAATAATGTTTAATCTTTTTATTTTGATTTTACATTCTGAGTTTTCGACTTCGCTGTTGTAGAATTGCTGTTGGAATTGCGTTTTACTGTTGTTAAAAATGCCGCCAAAACGTCAAAATATTGGTCGTCGCACAAATACAGCCAAAAGAAAACGAAAAGACAATAGGAAACAGGAACGGAAACAGCACAACGAAATGAAGGAAATAGATTACATATGTCACAGTCATACTGAATTATCACAACAACACGAAGCACGAAATGAAGCAAGAATTAGAGAATTATAACAATATTTGTCACATAGGGATCGAAATGAAAAACGTGACAATAGTCGATTACGTATGCAAATGAATCAATTAAATTAATTGGTAAAACTTGATCGTATTGCATTTCAGTATAATTCGAAAATGAATTGTGGTGGTTGTTGAAAGTATGAATAAATTACGCACAAGTGGCAACGCATTAAAATTCAAGAATGAAGTACCTAGGATGTATTGTTTGAATGATAAAGTTAAATTAACACAATTTAAGGCACCAATTGAGCCATTGTTCTCATTGAAACTGGTGCTACAACACAATCGACGCATTTTTTGGATAACATACGAAATCATAACACATGCTTTCAAATGACTTCGTTTAGAGCAATGATGGCAGCACATACGCCATTCCAATTCAAACGATTACAATTTCCAATTAAACTGGCTTTTCAATAAGGATAAAGAAATCACAAGGCAAATCCTTGCAAGTAAGTGGAGTGAATTTGAAGAATCCAATTTTTTCTCCTGGGCGTTCAATCATACATTGCATGCCCCCGTGTGAAACTACCAAGGGATTTGTTTCTATATATGCCAAAAGGAATCACCAAAGATATATCCATGAACACAACAATTATATAATCATCCTATTACAAATAATGTAATCCAAAACACAAAAATAATGATATATATGTAAATATCTAATTTTTACTAAATACAATAATTTATATGAAATTTTCAATTGCGTTAATTTAATTTATATATATAATCAAATCTAGCAAAGCATTGCCAGATTCAGCATAGAATTAGCTTTTAATTCTTTCCACAAAACTATAAAATTTGGCTCTTAAAAGAGACGTTTTTAAATCTTTAGTTCACTAACCAAAGAAAAACTTTAAAAAAAACTCTCCTTAGTAATCGAGCAACCTTCTCAGCTCTGAATCACACGATAAATATTTGTGACAAAACTAAATTTCCCGACTTTTAATTTGGACTGTCAGGAAAGCAACAGAACAAAACCCAGCACCAGAATAGATATAAATAAGCCCAAAAGATAATATTATTTATTTTCATTCATTAAAAATTCCCATTAGGCAGTAAAAAAGAAAGAAAATATAGTATTTTCAAAAAGCGAATCGATTGTTTGTAATTGCTGTAAAGAAAAAGAGCAGGAATCATTTTTATCAAAAATAAAAGTACCTAAAGCGGAAATAATAAGAAATAAAAGGTTGCTTTGTGATGGTAAAAGGATGAGGATACAATAATCGACCATTAATCGGTTATTTTTACACTTCCTTATAAACAGAATAATTTTTTTTTAAATTGAAACCATGTGGAATAGCGGAGAGTTTCGGAATTCGCCTCAAAAAGACGAAATGCAAGGAAAGACTTTCGGCGCATCGCGTTTGTGGATTCTCCCTGAAATTTCATATTTTCATTCTCTGCTCACAATGATTTGAATTCGTTAGTTCATTAATTTAAAATTGGTCATAAAATTTTCTCCAATCATGTTGTACTGTAATAGAATATATTTCTCACAACCTTCCGACTGTAAAATTTAAAAAAAATGAAAATAGCATTAATCGTGTTAATTATTTTAAGCATTATTAATTGTGTCTTTATGATTTATCCCTGAAGTTTGGATTCTGTTTATATCAATTTAATTGATTTATTTTAAAAACATTTTTAATGTATAGAATCTTGTAAAATAATTAACCTATCCAAGAAATGCACTCACCTGCTGACCATATAAATCGCTATGAAAAAGGCATAAAAAATGAGGGCATTAACATTTCATATACCATTTTTTTAAAGTTCATAGATCCCGGGTATTGTATGATTTGTATACTTTTTAGAGAGTCCTTTCTGGCATTCTAAAAAGAATCATCTAAATAAATTTGGTAATGAACCAAAGTAAGGCCAAGTATATGCCATAGACAAAACAGAATCCCAACTCTATTTCTTTAATTGTTGTTAATTTGAAGCTGTTGATAGCTTCACTTACTTTGGATACGGAATAATATTTATAAAGATTTGGGACTATAGATAAATAAAGCGATAATTGCCTATTGACTTTTTATGGTTTAAAAAATATCTGAATTCCAAGCTTTTCAAGCATCTTGTTAAAATTTATTATAAAAGCCCTTGTCAGACCCATTCTGACTGTAGCTTCAGAGATTTAGTTCATGAACCCCTTACCTTTTGGCTATTTATGAAATATAATCTTTGAGAGGTATTTTTGGTGGAATAGAGTTGTATGGAGAATGATGAGTAAGATATAATCACGAGGAATATAAGTACGTTCAAGATATTGATATTATTTCATTTTAAAAATTACAAATGATGAGATTGGCAGGTCATGTTATTTGCATGCCAGCTGAGTGCACCCTTAAGATCTTTCCTCGCCATACAAGAGTCCTGGAGAAAGGCGTAATATAAGATTGTTTGATTGCATTTATAGGACTTTTAATAACGTTGCATTGATTTATTGGAGAAGTGCCGATATCAACAGTTCAAGAGGGAATAAACTCATCAAGAATTCGAGGCCCACTCATGGTTGTCTTGCCAATGATGATAATTCCAGAAACAATTTTAATGGGGAGCGCAATTCTTGGTACCTCTGTAGTAATTACGATCTTATCTTGTTGTTCAAATTTAGTAGCATGCACAGAAGAATTTAAGAAGGCCATGCTTACAAACTGGCCATAAAGGATGCATTCGCATGTCAAAAATGCAAGGTTTATTGAAAAAGTGTTCCAACTTTGAGAGAAAGACGCATCCTTTTTTGCTATGAGTTAATCACAGACCACATAAAATACACCCGCTCCATCAATAAGAAACAGAAATGTAATGATATTTACCTCGTCATCGAATCACTGATGTAAATTTTTTAATAAAATTATGTTTGGTTTTTGAGTGGTGAAATCACTGCACTTTTTCCAAACTTCTCTTCTTTTTTATAACTATCTCGCAATACATTCTGTCTTCAGTTAATAAGATGAAAGCTACCCTCCTACCTAAATGTTTCGGATATAGAAATAACTACTCATGTTATTTAGGGATGGTCTATCCATGTGTGTTTAGAATAATATGCTTTTTTTAAATTTATATTTTTTATTTTGAAACAAAACATTTGTTCCAAACATTCTCTAATATATTGTGAAATTAATTTCTTAATAAAGCATTTCCGAACTAAAAGACAAAAGCAAAACTACAAAACAACTGCAGAAAGATTTACATCAGATCTGAAAAATAAGATAACATATATATACGTATATGTATACCTGTGCAAATAATTCTTTTACTCTAGCAACATCGTTTGCCAATATCTTTGTTGAACTTTCTATGATACTGATATCCATTGAAAGCTTTCCACTTGGAAAGTAGGACGATAAAAGTTTCTGCTTCTTCAAATAACAGGTAAGAGCTTCCGATAGCTCGTTTTTATCCACAGTCTGCCGCGAAGAGTCTGTTAGATATCTTACAACCATTTGAATCCTCTGCTCTTGGTTTGTCTCTTTCAATAATCCACTTTCCAACTAAAAATTGAATAAATAATAATATTTAAATGAATGCCATAATATCAAAAGAAAACGTAACATTTTTTCCATATCTTAGACACCAGAACTTCCCAAGATCAATATACTTCAGTTCCATTATTTTCACAGTATTAAGACGTTATTTTTATTATCTGAACTTAGTTAAGGACATGAAACCTGCTTTGTATTAACACAGAACTATTAAAATTATTTTAAAACAAAGAAGAAATATTCTTTCAGATATCTATTTGTTGTTTCTTAAAATCACAAAAGGTAATGTTGCTGTTTTCAAAAAAAATATTACTATACAACCCCGTCTACCTTACTACCCTTCAAGAGCACAACTTAGGAGATAAAAGACATAGAAAGAAACTAAAATAAAAAAGGACTTTATTATTGATAGTTAAAAATTTGATAAGTTGGTAAATACATTCTTACAAATCAAAAATTAATATTAGTTTTTAAATAAGATTACAGAAAGCATTTTGACATTAAATACTGCGCGATAAAAACTGATATGAATAGTTGGATCTCAAAAATTAAGAAGTTGGTGATTCGTTGCTAGAATTAATTTTGTGCTTTGGAGGTATAGGACACTATGACCCTTAACTAAATTTTATGTCAAAGCAGTTTGAAAAAGTTCGATTTGCATTAACATTGCGGTGCTTATCCTAACGCGTATAACTTTCCAAATTACTGATACAAAACAACGTTCTATATGTCTGAGTAAAGGGATAAAATACATATATGTATACAGTTACCCTGTTTCGGAACAAAATGAGTATAGTGTCCTATACCTCCGAGAAACAGAATTATTTTTAAAAATAATGGAATGATCCATTATCAGGAAGGCTGTACTGTTTTTCAAACATTAGATGAAGGAGGATGAAGCTTTCCCTCCAAAAACAATATATTTATTGTGGCTTAAGCCAAATGTGAAAAAATAATATACAATTTTGAAGATACTACAAGTATGGAGTTATTATGTATACTATGGTTCTCAATCATTTGCTGAGTATCGTGGGACACATTATCGTCGGAACTCACATTTTACAGTGAAGATTCGGTTTCGAGGGGCCACCAGAAAGGGATGATGGCAAAAATTTAGTTTGACCCATTTTGTTAGGAACCTGATAACGAGATGTAACATTCATCAATGGTTATGTTTGATATGCATAATATTTACATGTATTTTCGTAAACACAGCACAAATATTTGGGAAGACAAATATTTTTTAAAAGATTCCCAAATTTTTCAAAATGTTTATTGCTCATAATGTGCAGAGTTACTCAATAAATTGTAAAAAAACTTACAGAATACTTGACAAAATGTAAAAGAGGTAATGTTGTAAAATTTGAATTTAAAAATTCGAATATTAGAGGAAATATGAGCATTTTTAGTAAATAACCTTTTACTGCACACTTGCAAAACTTAGCGTAATTTCTTTTCATAACTTCAGAACCAGATATATAGGGCAACTTATATGAAAATTTCAGTTGAATACCATTAATATTCGGATAGATATCGACATTGCTGTTTGGTGAATTTCGGTACACTCTAAAAGAAGCTAAATGATGAGGGTTCTTGAACAAACTGTTTTTTTTTTAAAAATTAAATCTTCGAATAGTAACTGTCGAACAATAATTTACATTATACGTTTAACTTTTAAGTATGCATGAGTATTCAGGATGTTCCACTTTCATAAAATTCAATATTACTGTTTGAAGATTCAAGTTTAAAAAATAACAGTTTGTGCAAGAACCTTCATCACATTTAGCTACATTTAGAGTGTACAGAAATTCACCTCGTTGCATAGCCAATATCCTTCTGAATACTAACGGAAGTGAATGGAATTTTTATGTAAGTTGCCTTGCATATCTGACTCTGAAATTATAAAAGAAAATTACTTTATGTGTCGCACATGCGGAGTAAAAAAATATTTATTAAACACTCTCATATTTCCTGTAATATTGAAATTTTTTAATTCAATGCTTCGGTTACAAATTTTCAAGTATTCTGTAAATTTCGTACAATTTGGTCGAAATCTCTGCATGTTACAAGTAAAAATCATTCTGGAAAAATATGTTTTTTTTAAGAAAATCTTTATATCTTCCTGAATATTTGTGCTGGGTTTACAAAAATGCATGTAAATATTATGCACATCAAACATAATTATTGATAAATATTACATCTCATTATGAGCTTTCTATGAAACAGGATGGGTCACACTTTATTTTCGCCTTTATCCCCTCGTGACCAAATCTTCACGGTAAAATGTGAGTTCTGACGATAGTGTCCCATGATTCTCAGCAACTGATTGGGAACCAAAGTGTAAAGTATAAACTGCAATTTTGTAGCATCTTCAAAATTGTGCATTATTTTTGGATACTAGTGAAAGACCAGACTAAACGACTTTATCGTTGATAAACATTTTTTGTCAACAATTTGCAGCTTGGTATATTCTTGGCAACATCCATCAAAAATATGGCGATTCAAGCTCTTAATTTAATTTTTTTATAGATTTTAATGAGATATCCCGTGAATGATGTCCTTTTATATTCCTTTTTGTTTAATAAGTGTGTATTTGATGTTTTTATTAATATGAAGCATACGGCCAAATAGATGTCAAATATCTTAGACTGTGAATATTTTGTGCTGAACATGGAAGAGTACCTCAATTTAATCATTCTTCTTCGGCGATGCTTTAGCTTTAACCAAGAATACAGCTATTTTACATCTAGGCCATTATCTGGTTATTTGTTGCCATCCGTTTCAGTATGGTACGAAGGAAGTTCCAAAAGTAAATTTCGTCATGCTTTTTTAAAAGGAAGCTTTATTTCAAAGAGAAAAATACAATAGTACGACAAAATACAAACTCTTGACTATTTTTCTGCATATTCACCTCAGGCATTGATATATTTGTCGTACCGTGAAATCAATTTCAAGACACCATTCTCGTAAAAATCGATACCAAACGATTGAATTAAGTTCTTCACAGGCTTAACGTCAGTTTGATGAGCATGTTCGGAACCGACATCCTGATAGTGCTGACTTCGACGTAGGAAATGGGTGAAAATCTGATGGGGCAAGATCGGGGCTGTAGGGTGGGTCATCCATTCTTTCCCATCCCAGGCAACGAATGTGTTCTTTTATCCCCTTGCTGTGTGGGGTCTTACATTATCGTCCTAGAACAAGACGCCTAAACTGAAGAGCCCTGGTCGGGCCCTACAGCCGCACCAGACTTTCTCCTTCTTCCTGCATTGAAGTCAACACTATAGGGGTGTCACTTCCGAAGCAATGAAGAGATTCAGCAAGCTTTCAAGAGCTTCCTTCGCTCGCTGGGCACTGATTTTTAACTGGATGTTTTCTTGAAATTGATTTCACTATCGGCAAATGTATCATTGTCGGTGGCGAATGGAAAAATAGCCAAAAGTTTGTATTTTGAAATTCCATTTTATGTTTTTGTATATAATAAAGCTTTCTTGTGAAAAGGCACGAGTAAACTTACTTTCGGAACAACCCTCGTAATACTCAAGAATGTAGTTTCAGTATATGATGTTTTGCCAAAACACTTATCTCTCCAGCTACGTACTTTCCAGATTAATTATTATAGAAGTAACATTATTGGATAGGGATATCTTCATGAGAGACCTCCGAGATCTTCATACTTCAGTCTCTGAAAAAAATTTATTTGTGATTTCTTTAAAAAAATAATGTCTACAAAACAGAATCCAAGGGTAGGATCGATTTCGAAAATCGTATTCTCATGACATGTAAAGCTGTTACATCAATAATTTCACATAATGTGTAAGAAGAATTCTTTCGTTTGTGCACTTCTGTATTCAAGCAAAAAGTCATATAAAATAAAGTGATTTTTAATTTAAATTCTCCGGATTATTTATCCGTACTGATATGATTATTAAGTAAACATATTTTAAACAATATTCCATTTTGTAATAAAAGGAAGTTGATCTTTTGATCGCAATGTTTACCGCACAAGCTGCGTTAGTTTACGTTTATTAATTAATACCAGATGTATGTCTGTTTTAACCTTTTTATTGAATTTTGTGGAACAATTAAAAAATTATAGTGATATTTTTAATTTGGTCCACACATTTAAACTTTTCAAAAGGTGATCCTTGTTCTCTGAAATAAATTTATAAACGACTTGTATTTATTTTAAATAGCAATTACACCGTCAGTTTTATTCATGAAACTGTGAAAGATTTTTTATTGCTTATATTAGTGTGTCAAGATTTTTTTTACTAAATTTGTAATTTTCTAATCAAAAATTTGTAGCATTTATTGATCATGCAACAAAGAAATAATAATAATAATGATTTTTACTTCATTTAAAACATATATTTTTCAGATGGAAATACATAAGGTGTGACTAGAAAATAACCAAATGTTTTTGTTACAGCAGAAAATTAAGGAGGTAAAGGGCAAATGCCGCAGAACTATGTCACGTGTGTAACCGCCTCCAACTTCTGCTCAACTTTCAACTCCTCTTATTACTCGATTTGGTTTAATTATTTTAACATCCCGTTTTGAAGCAACACGAGTGTTATTTTGGGAAGGACCGCATAATTTTGAACCTCGGTCAGATGAAAAGGACTACATCTGAGCTGGCACCCCCTCTCTAAACTTCTGCACCACACAAACGGGAGGCCTATGGACCTCTACGTGTGATTTATTTAACGTGCAAATCACACTTAAATTTTTATTTAACGTGCAATAGTCCCAATACACGACGGAGTTTTGGTGAAATCGGGTTTCAAATCTAGAACCCTCCGGTCCCAAAGCCGATATCTTACCACTAGGCCACCGCGGCCTATTACTCTATCTGGCAGCGGATTGTTATCTCTCTTAACGTAATTACACCATATTTTAGAAAATTATATCCATTATCATGTAGACAATACAAGACAGAAAACACACATAAACCAAGATAGTGTAGCATGTTACACTGAGAAGCCAGAGCTATTTTAAAAAATTGATAGAAATCTACTAATTGTGTTTGAATTCCATATACAAAATTTCGTCCCTCAAGCTCTAACCGTTTTTGAGTTAACGTGTTCACAGACACATACAGAGACAGACAGAAATAATTCCAGAATTTTGTTTTTTGGACACATGGATGTTTAAAACGTGAGGATTCATCAAAATCTCGATTTCGAATTTTTGGACGACTACAATACTTTCTCTAACGATATTTCGCATACGAGAAAGTGAAAAAACGACCACAAACAGGCCACATAAATTACCTCTCCCTCTCTCGGAAGATCACGGCGATCAATATTCGGATACAATAGTCTTGGTTTCAAGGAGGGGAGTAAATTAATTCTGAAAATTGTAAAATTAAAAATTAAAAAAAAATAATTGTAAAAAATTGAAAATAAAAAGTTTCAGAGCATCAGTCCTGTTATTTTCTAGTCACACGTCGTATGTCTATCTATAACAGGTTAAAGAATTAGCTATTAGTCTAGAATAGACACCCTATATATTTCACAATAAGAGACAAATTTTAATCTAGAGATAACTTAGTATAAAACGCCATAAAAATAAGCCCAAAACCTGTGTGAATCACAAAGATACATGCTGCATGGTTTAGCCTATAGGAGTGCTTCATATATTGTAGAGTATATTCTCATTGTTGAAATATTAAGTATTAGAATAATACAATTAAACTTTCAATCGACTGGAAAGCGTTTGGAGCGAGTGAGTTTTATCACTACAAGCGCTGCAATTTCTGCCAGTCCTATGGTCACACGACCAAGGACTGTCAATTTGACGTCCCAGCTGTGATCACTGTGCCTGCCATTATTTATCTAATATATTACTTGTGTCAACTGTTTTATTTCTAACTCGCAGAACGGAACATCTTTTTCAACTGGTCACACTTCTAGAGACAAAACATGGTATTATTTTGTAACTTGTAACTGTTTGCAAGATATTAAAAAAAATATAAGCAATCAAGGATTATTCATAACAACATTTCAGTGAATTTTATCATATTTAAATTTTTTTACTTCTTTTCATGAGCAATCTATGTTTTGTAAAATGTGAACTCTAAGAACATTTTAAGTTAAACCTTTCATTAATAACTATTTAGCACATAATCTTCCTTTCAAGCACAAATCTGAGTCAATGCAACCTTTAAAGATGCACCACTCAATTTATAACGCATGTGTAAAATCAAATTCATTTAAATCATTTCCAGGTTAAAGTGTAATGTTTCTGTTGTGAAAAATAACAATTTATTAAATGTAATATGAACATCTTCTTACACTTTTATTTTTAAATAATATAAATAATTATGTATTACATGAAGTGTTATGAACTACGTTGTGTCAACATATATTTATTCTTATTTAACTCTCATATTTGCATCTCACATTTCATATTGGCATTTCACATTTGAGTCCATTTGTAAAAATTGCTTTTCTATAATAACACTTAAAAAATCTGTAATTTTTCTTTCTTTTTTTTAAATTAACAAGAATTAGATTCCATACTCATTTCTTAAAAAAAAGAGAGAGGAAAGGAAAAAATAGTTTCGTTTTCAGTGTGGAATCTAATCATTCAATGCTTTTAATAGTTTCTAAAAAATTTAAAGTAGAGTTCAATCTTTTAGAATTAAATAACAGCACCAAAAAATTAAAACAGTTCAAACAACCTAAATTTTTTAAAACTTCTAACCATGCATATAAAATCATTGTTTACTCAACGCATCTAACAGTTATTATGTCGTTTTCTTTGTAAAGCCTTAATCAATATAAACAAAAAGAAAATAATTTACATTATAGAGTATCGTTTATAACAATATTTGTTTTAACAACCTAAAATGTTTACTTCTTTATATGTAATTAAAACATATATTTTTATATTTTTAATTTTTTTTGTGTTTATATATGTTTCTTTACAAAACAATCTTGTATTCCAAACAATAGTAGCCTCGTTTCTCTAAGGGAGCCTCCGACTTTAAAGAAACTAACTTTATCAATATAAGTAATAATGTAAACCAAATCATCGTAACATTTTTTTAAACTCGATATAAATTTTTTTGATATTTTTTTGTAGAATCAATAAAGATTCTCTACGCACACCCATCCAAACTGCAAACCGGAGATCTCATTATCTGGACGCAGGGGTGTGTCGTAGCGTAAAGTAAAGAAACGTATTTATCCACGTTTATAATCATGTTGGCTGAAATTATAGAGATGCTTAAGAAATGATCTCCTCTTACCTTTCCTGTACCTTCAGATGTAAATTGTTCGACGAATCTACACAGAGCTGAGACTTCAGAATCAATAGTTTCAGTGTCATCCTTGTTCAATGCATTCATCAAGTCATCCGAGCCACTAAGCAGTGTAATCGTCTTCAGATTTCCTCCACATTTTTGACTTTGCATTGCCATTTCGAAAGCTACGCTTCCACCGAGTGAATACCCAACAACATGGAAAGAGCCGGCCACACTCTCCTGAATAAGCTATAAATATATGATTTAAAGAAAAATATTCAGAGTTAAGCGAATTGGATAGTAAAGGTTAGTATAACCAAACCAGCTAAACTTTTTTGCTGAGTAGAATTTTTTTTCTCTAATCACTATAATTTCACTGAATATGTCATTTTAATATTATTAGTTTTCTGGAGGAAAGCTTTCAATAGGTAATTTTATTTGTATACAAATTATTTACAGACTTCAGGGATTATTTATCCTCCATCTGGGAATCCGGCGATTTACGTGATTTGGATGTCAGTAAGGTTTCTGGTATATCATACGAATTCCGTGGGACATTGAGTTTATCTAATACTAATATAGCGTTTTATTGCATTATGCTGTAATAGCGCTGCATATAAATAGCAATTATCTTCTTTTGAAAAGCATAGGGATCAATTTTATATGGATATTTGAAAAATATATTTTCAAATGTTGCACCGATATTGAAATTGCACAGAAGGAGAGACAAAATTTTTGAACTCGCAGTTTCAATTCTCTTTTTATGCGAATTTTTTTGTAAAAATTGGGAAAGGCAAAGACTAATAATGAATAATTAAAAATTAGCAGATTAGCATTAACAGATTCAAAACTCTATCTACCATATTGAAGTTTCAACTTTGTTAGAAAGAATTATAAATCGATGGAAGGAAAAGAAAATATGTGTTACATATTTAAAAAAAGAGATTATGGAGACTGATTTAGTAAATTTTCGGATAAACATTTAACAAAAGCAAGAACAATATGAAAATGTTCATGTGGTAGTGCAAAGTCTACGAATTATTTGACTGAAATCCAGCACGGCAAAACTATTGCTACACATTAATGAAGTGGTGCATGAGCTTCTGAAACCACGTAAGTGTCTGCATATGAGAACAAATGAAGGTCATCATGATCTGTATCATTTCACATAAAATTCTGCTAAACCTCATTTACTGATGTTTCAAAATTATCATTTTCGTTATTCTTAGATTCTAAGTATTATAAATTGTGAAAATTTTGAATAAAATTGGAAAATGTATTTTGTCACATATTCATTTTATCTCTACCAATAATAAAAGTGTAACTGTTTGCCTGTTGACGTTCAGCACAGTCGACTGTTGAATTTAAAGCTACAAATTTGGCACAAACATACTTCGGAGGATAGAAATAAGCACCTCGGACCGATGTTTCTGAATTTTTAATTACACTTGAATTAAAAGTAAAGCAAATATTAGATACTTTTTAGCAATTCCTAAAATATTATTACAAAAAATAATTTTTATATCATCTCAAAAATCAAACACTTACCTGTTCAATGATATCACCTTAATTTATGTGCAGATTTTTCCTTAGTTTTACTATTTCTTGAAAATATTTTATGCAAAATTTGCTACAATACTTTCCGTTATCGCAATGAGATTCACACCGTTTACATAGTTTCTAAAGATATTTTATCCCATGCATTTCTTTCCTTCTTAGATGCTGAGGAATGAAGATTCTATTTATTTTTTCATTATATATGTATCTATATTCTTTGCATATGGAAATGAAATCTTCCTTTCTTTTTTCATTATATTCAAATTTTGTGAAATCTATTACAAATTCCTTTAAGATACTAATTATATTATGAAATGTATCCGGTAAGCTGTTGAATCTACCAAGTATTCTTTAATTTTTTTTCAGTATCCTTTAGTCCTCAAGCATTTTGTTTGACGTGCTCATCTGATTTCCGTAAAAGGCGCAGTGTCGTTTTGATATTGATATTCATTGCATATTTTTGTGAATTATAAAAAAGTGACGTCACAGCGCCGCGTAAGATAACGCAAATTAGATGTTTGCACGTTACAATCATTTTTTTCATGCACCTTCATGTGACTTGACACCATTAGGGAGAGTTCCTAGTCACAATGAACAGACTAGATGTTACGCTGCTAAAATAATACGGTTCAAATGTCAAGCAAATTTTTGAAATTTAAGAAAGGCTTTGCTGAAGAAACCATGAATATCAAACTATACATAAGAGATTTGAAATTAAACGCAACCAATATTCCAAAGGACCTAGCTGGTCGTTGAAGAAGAACAGAAAAATATTTCATATTTAATGTATAACATTGATCATATATTAATACAAATAAAAGTCACGGTGGGTATGTATGTGAATATGTGGATATGTATGTTCCAAATCTCCTCTTAAACCACTCGACCAATGTCAATAAAATTTTGCACGCTTATTATTTAAGACAAGAGGAAGATTATTGTCAATTTTAAGAAGACCAAAAGTTAAATAAACAGTCGGTTAATTAGAAATTAACCAAAACATTTTTTCCGCAGTAACTTCGGAACAATTTATCCCACAAAAAATATTTTTATACCATCTTCAATGCTAGACTTTTACCTTTTTCAATGATATCAATTTTATATCGGTGTAATGCTTCTTTCAACTTTTATTTTCAAAATTTAATAAATAATTGAATACATGCAGACGATTTTCAAATAAAGCAAATTTATAGATACTTTCTTGCTAGGCAACTCGGCGACTTTCAACTCCTCGCGTTTTCATTCAAACCGTATTAATTTAGAATGAAAAACAGGATATCTTTTAAAGGTTAAATTCAAAAATGATAAATGCAAAGGAAAATTATGTTTGCTGTAGAATAATTGCGATATAAAAACAAAACAAACAAGAAAAGCATATAAAAAGAAGAAAAAAGAACCCGACAAATTGAATAAATATCATGGAAAGCCCCTCACGAGATAAGTAGGCCCGCCAATGATAATAAATAGTGCTTTTTTCTGCTAAACGAAATTCGAAAAAACGTTCAAATTAGTCGTTATTCCCCCAGAAAGCGTCAACCGTGAAAATACAGAAATATCATCTTCCTTTTCAAACAATTTTTCTTGCATTTATATGTAATTTTTTTTAGATTCTGTTGTGTATATATATATATATATTAACAAAAGGAAACAAAACAATGTCAAAAATGAAAACCCAAACAAGAAGAAATGGAACAGATCGCCAACGTCCGGGACGTGTCATCAGCGAGGGAAATCCCGAACGGGCATATATATCAATGAATTCGGTGTTTTCTAATCACAAACTATAGTAATAATGCTAAAAAGAGTCTATATAATATTATACAAACAAACTAAGGTGGTTTGTATTTTAAATAGTAATTTTAGATTCGGAAATCATCAGAAATATATTAAAAATATATTTGGTTGCTACTAATAATTTTTTAAAAATATCTTTATATTTTAATTTTTCCTTTTAATTATTGCGGCATTGTAGGATTGTTTCTGAGGGTTATTTTGAATTTGATAGTAAATTATTATCTTCACATTGAGTTACTCTTTGTAACTTTTCACTCTGCTTTCCTTTTCGATCTATAGATGGCGCAGGATTCTTAGATTGTATATATAGAAATATATATATATCAATACAAACAGGAAACGAAAATACAACAAAGGGAAGACAAAAAACATGAAGCTCTGTTATTATGAACTCTGTTGTTATTAAAAGTATTGAAAAAGGCAATCCAAGTATATGGAATTTTCAACAATTAATATAGCAGTTTGGCAGTGGACAAGATTTAGACAGGTTAAATGAATTCTGCTGTACAAACCATCCCTGTTACTAAAGTTGTTGAAAAAACAAACAGGGTAATTTACCCTAAAATGAAAGAATGTAGAAAGAAAAGTAATGCACTAACCCTAACAATAAAACAAAACTATATAGATAGGACTAAAATTCAGAATAAAAATATGTAATACAACAATATATTGCTCTATCATATTGCACTAGAAACAGTAAATATATCATTCAATAAAATATCCATACTTTTCATTAAACATTAAAGAATCAGTGTCTCTACTTATCCTTACCAGAATTCCACACTTTCAATATAAACCCCCACTTAGCTTGACATCACATACTGCCAGTACTAGATTTCCAACTATGAAACAGCATAATTGACCAAATAATATAATTAATTTTTGATATTAAGAATTAGTAAGATACTTATATTAAAAATCTCAAAACTATTTAAAAAATGTAATATAACTATCTAGATAATATTTGAAAGATATAAAAAAGTCTATTAAGAAAGAAAATTTCACTTGAAAGATCCTGGCGCCATCTATGTAATAAATCTGAAACCAATAACTCAATAACCAAATTTGAATAAAATTACACATTATAAGTAGAATATGAAACAAATCTAACCTACAATCAAAGAAATAAAAAAATCCATTATATACCAATACGAATGTTTTATTCTAAATGACCTAAATATTTCTTATCTATATATACTCTTAGAAAACTTATTGGCATTCCATAATCCATTAAAGAATAGAAATATTTATATTCTTAATTCTATTATCAATGTCTGTTACTAAATTATTATTTCTAATTATATAATTTTTCACTAAATTCTTGAATACAGAAATGCTAAGATTACTATCCCAAAAATGAGATTTATTAATTTGGAAATTAAATGCATTTCTTTTATCAAAGATATCTGTTACTATTTTGTTACCTATAATTTTTATATCTAGAACTAGAAATTCTGCAGCTAATTCATTGTTATTAGTTTTTATAAGTTTTAAATAATCAGGATGGAAGTTAATATGTGGCTTAAGGTCTATTTCTTTATTGAATAATATTAAATCATCTATATAACGGAATAATATACTATGGCTATAATTAGTAAAATCTTTCTTATAGTAGTGAAGGTAAATATTTGCTAAACTATTGCTAGCTGGACCTCCTTGAGGTAATCCTTTAATTTGATGGAAAATCCTATTTTCAAAAAATAATTTTCTTTTAGAACAAGATTAATAAGATTTTTAAAATTATTAATCTTAATATCTTTTTTAAGATCAAAATCTTTATGTATATTTACTAGGGTATTAGTCAAATCTTCAATATCTATACTATTAAATAAATCCTGGAAGTCAAAAGTATGTACACTAGTTATTTCTACATCTTTAATTACATTTAATATCTCTACACTATTAGTTACTATAATTGTATTTTTTTGCTTATTTAAATTCTCTGTCGCCGTCTGTATGTATTTTTGCAACAGTTTGCCAGATTTTGTAATATAAGTAAAAAAAAATGCATTATATACAATATGAATGTTTTATTCTAAATGACCTAAATATTTCTTATCTATATATACTATTAGAAAATTAAGCATTCCATAATCCATTAAAGAATAGAAATATCTATATTCTTAATTCTATTATCATCGTCTGTTACTATATATTATTTCTAATTATATAATTTTTACCAAGTTCTTGAAGACAGAAATGCTAAGATTACTATCCCAGATAGAAATTTATTAATTTGAAAATTAAATGCATTTTTATCACAGATATCTGTTACTATTTTGTATCTATAATTTTTTTATATTCAGATTCAGAAATTCTGCAGATAATTCATTGTCCTTAGTTTTTATAAGTTTTAAAAAATCAGGATAGAAGTCAATACGGGCTTAAGGTCTATTTCTTTTTGAATGATATTAAATCATCTATATAACGGAATAATATACTATGGCATAATAGAAAAATCTTTTCTTAAAGTAGTGAAGTTAAATATTTGCTAAACTATTGCTAGCTGGACCTCCTTGAGGTATCCTTAATTTGATGGAAAATCCTATTATCAAAAAAATATATAATTTTCTTTTAGATGCAAGATTAATAAGATTTTTAAAATTATTAATGTTAATATCTTTTTTAAGATCAA